>JAKTVX010000098.1:0-26877 GCA_030581755.1 Crinitomyces ghanaensis
GCCAAGGTTCTGGAGGTCAAGGCTCCGGAAATCAAGGTTCTGGAGGTCAAGGCTCCGGAAATCAAGGTTCTGGAGGTCAAGCCTCGGGCAGCCAAGGAGCTGAAGGTCAAGGCTCTGGAAGCCAAAGCTCTGGAGAGTCTTCCAATGGTCAACCTGTTGCCGGTAATGGAGGACAAGGTTTCCAACAATCGAACAGTACTCAATCTCGCGTTAGTTCAACTTTGTCTAGCACATCTTCTGTCGCTCAGTCGTCCGCACCCAGTCACTCGACCAGTGCCGCACATGGCAGTGCCTCATCTTTGAATGGAAGAATGTTTAATGTTGTGACCGCGTTGGGTAGTGCAGGTTTGGTACTTTTGTTTATTTGAAATTTGGGTAATATTTGATATTTTGATATAGTTAATTAATTGGGTTATATTATTATATTTGCTTATTGGCTTGTTTCCCTGCTGCTTTTTGGTTAAAATAGTTGTTTGGTTCTATGTGAAGCTTAACTATAGATTGTATAGTCATTGCACATGCTTCACCATTATTTTCCTCATTATCGTTGATCCAACAGCGCAACCTCCTTAAATTATGAGAAATGGATTATGCGCCAAATGGAGAAATGTAATTGTGCTCATTATCAGACGGCGGACGTCGCTCAGAAGCTCCTAATTATTTTAGACCCGCACAAAGTCTTCAGTGGGCTTGACAAGCTAAGCCATCACGAAGGCATACGACATGCGACAAAGAACTGGATAATTGTCCATTTCTGATAGCGAAAGAATACTAGGTTGAAGTCTTAAGCGCTACCCAAATTATAAACTAGGAAATAAATTATTCAGTGCCCAATTTTGGCAGATTGGCCTTCTGACGTTAGTCTGTATACCAGTACCAGTTATCTCGCTATTCGTACATATGCGAATGAATCAATCTGAAATAAAGCTTATTCAGTTTTATGTATGTATATCGGCTGCCGGTAACAAGCCTGCCCGACTGGCAGATTTTTGGAAAATTCCGCTAACCCCACATTTTTTTTTCCGAACACAGGAAGGAAGGATGGAAAATTAATCAATTACTAATTGGTCAAACAGTAAAATGTTCCTTATCATTTAAATGCAACAATGTTACAGAAAAATAAAAAAATCAAGCGTGAAGAGAAAAAAATAAATAAATAAACAAATAAAGGAATTCACGTGTATCCATTAGCCTGCACCTCGGTTTTACCCACGATTACTATCCGTTTGGTCTAATACGCGGAATATCATGCTATGATTAGCTTTATCTGCCATTCAGGGTAACCTTGCTCCGTCATCTACAAGAGCGACAAGTTTTCCGGCACGACAAACTAAAACTTGACCCCCTCACTGCTTTCCAAGTTAAATAAAGAGGCCTTATCCAACTAACATTTAGAAGACTTATATTATATCAACAATGGTTATTTCTCTTGCTGAAGTTAAAAAACACAACTCCCGTGACGACATTTGGGTTGTTCTTAATGGAAAAGTCTATGACATTACGAAGTTCCTCGACGAACATCCTGGTGGAGAAGAAGTGTTAATGGATGTGGCTGGTCAAGACTGTACCAAAGAGTTCGAAGACGTTGGCCACTCAGAAGATGCTGTCAAGATCCTTGACAGATTACCATTAATGGGAGACGCTGATCCAAATGTAAGTACACTATTTGATTATTTGGTTCTCTTTTATTGATTTGACAGGCTATGGAGTTTGTTTGCTTTTGTGAGCTTTTTGCTTTTGACGGCTACCCGCAGGTTGCTTTGGATTAACATTTTCTTATCTTGTTTGACAATTATGGTTTTGTGATTTTTCAGGGGTTCCTCTATCTTTATTCCTATCTTTGTTCATTTCGTATTGTAATTACTAACATCCAGGAAGTTACCATTACCGGTGCCAAATTGGGAGTTGCCGAGACATCAGAGTCCGAGGAATCTCGCTCATCTATCTCATTCACATACTTAGTGCTTGCTGCCCTTATTGCGGGAGGTGCAGTTTTCTATTTGCAAGCCTTTAAATAATCTATAGAATACTAGCAAAAAGAAGAAAAAAAAGAAAAGAAAAGTTTAATAATAACAATGTATTTGGTTTCTTAGATTTAATCTGATGGGAAATAGGGATAGGCATGGGGATCTACATGGCATGGGATATAATATGCAGCATACAGTGCTTCATATGTAGATCTCGATAAAGATTAGCTTGTATTTTTCTTGGGTAAATTCGGGACCACCAAGATTAAGCCGCTGCCATAAGTTCAAACTAACACTTTTTTTAAAAAAAAAACAAAAAAACCGAAAAACCTCCCAAAAAATGGAATCCTAAATTTCGCCGCTTGTCCACCCTCCGAAATCGCGCCGGTTACGGCATCTTTTTTTTTTAACAGGGTAATTACGCAATGATGGTAACTTGTCCTAGCTTCGCTGAAAACCAGTCTCTACATCTAATTGATGCCTAGCTTGTTTATTCTCCATATCTACTAACTCATAAATGTGAAGCGTTTTCATACCATCCATGCACGGCTTGCTAGTCTGAAGTTTTCATGTTCTATGAAAAAAAAAAACTTTTGTCACTTTACTTTTTATCGCATGGCTGAAAAATTCAACCCCGAGGTGGGGTGGCCACCGCAAACCTTATGCATACACTGTGACAAGTGGGTCATTTTCCTAGCCCTGCATTGAGTCATCCACTGATCACCAGGAGAAATGGCTTACAGGGATTATTACGTTTTAATAGAGACTCATCCTTTTTTAAATCAAACAACTAATGAAAAATATATTGTTAAAACCCCGTCCAGATTGGCTATAAATACATGTAAAATTTTTACAACTAGACCGGAAATAGCATTATACTCTTGGCCTCGGATCGGCGGCTAACGTAATCAGAGACCAATCAGACCAATGGATCTAGTGCATATTTTTACCCCGATAGGTCCTAAAATGTACAACAGGGTAACAATTGCCAAAATAAATTTCACATATTTAAGTATGGCCTAGATCCAACTAGTGGCTTTTTCTTCGTGACCTTTTTTATTATTTTTTTTGGGATATTTGGAATTACAGGAAGTTAGTCAAAATGTCCTTTTAAATTATTTTTGTGTGTCAGCGCTTAAAACAACGAAAGAATAACAACGAAATCAAATTAATCGGTGTTGTTAATTATAACGAATCATTACTATATCAATTTTTTTTACTTACGAATATATACAAAATCAACAACTAAAGGAAAGTCTCTAGACTAACCCATACATTAAATATGTCGTCTCAACAAGATTTATTATCATCAAGCGCCAGGAAGCAACATCAACAAGAAGAATTAGCTAGTTTACGATAAACTATAGATCCATCGAAAGAAAAGAAAAATATTACAATCGCGAAAAAAGGTTTTACGAATTGGAATTTTACAACAATATTAGTATTAGAAGAAAAAATGGTTTTTGAATCTGCTACGCCTATCACTGCATCTCAACAACAAACAATGGAAAAACACTTTTTTTCTAAGCACGAGTCGGTGTTTGAGAAATATTCTGCATCCCAAGCCTCTATGCAAGACCTTTGGTCTGTGGGGTTGGCTACTCCCATGTCACCCAAATCTGAGGATAACCCGAGTTTCCCTCTTATCCCGGTCTCTAATTCCCATGTTGCGGCGGGATATGTGGGCTCCATGAATGTGATTTATCAAGACAGTCCTGCGTCTGTTTCCACTATCTCCCCTCGAGATTTGTCGGTACCAGTGTCCTCGACCTTCTCCGAGTTTGAGCAGTCTCCTTTATTCGACGATGTCGATCTTGGAGATTGCAACGGATGGCAGTCGTTGTTTGATAACGAGGATACTTCTGCAGTAAAATCTTCGCGCGTTTCTATGGGCAGCGAAACTGCAGTGTCTCCCGTTCTCCCTACTTCTGATAGCGCTACCGCTCTTCCTGCTGAGGAAGTTGTAAAGTCCGAGCCTGTTGACTCTTTTAACACTGCTACGTCCTCGACTTTGGAGGATTCAGTTAGAAGCGAATCTCGAGAATCGTCTGTCGAGCCTCTGAAGAGAAAGCGGGAGAATTCAGCATACGGTGATAAGAAGGATGCCCTTGGTATTACAGCTTATAACCGCAAGCCTCGAACTGCTCCATTGGCTCCAGTTGTGATCCCAGAGGATGGTGACTTTGTAGCTGTCAAGAGAGCAAGGAACACTGAAGCTGCGCGTCGCTCGCGTGCTCGTAAGATGGAAAGAATGACTCAACTTGAAGAAAGAGTAGAGGAATTGTTAGCAAGAAATGCTGAATTAGAAAAGGAAGTCGCCCGACTCAAGAGTGAACGAGGTGAAACTGTATAAAAATAACAAGCTTGCTTGTCACAAGAATTTAATTTTAGGATATAAATGAATTAATGATGTTTACTATGATCTTTTGCAGTTAGATAGCAGCTACTTACAACTGACTGTCACTATTCCGATTAAGGCTTCCTGTGGTATATCTGAACTTCTTTAGTTGGCTCTTACATAAGAAGGTCAAAAGGATTAACTGCTTTACTAAAAGTCAAAAAGATTAACTGCTTTATTGAAAGTCAAAAGGACGCGTTATTTTTGCTACAAAAGAATTCGAGAACTTCGATGCTGCGAGGGCACTTTTACCTTGCAGACCTGGAGTGAGAAAAAGTTCTGCGACTTTCGGCTTCCACATCGGATGCAGTATGTCTATGTACGAAGGCAAATAAAAAGGTATTATAATGAGTCTTAGGCGATTCCAGTGACAATCTGCTAAAATCCATCCGTGCCGTTGAAACCAGTGAATCCGCACACTAAGAAGAACTTATAATAGGGCTTCTTAGAAATACTGTTCGCCCAATTCCAGGCGCTTGTCAGACGGCCATCAATGCACGATCCTGCATCATAAAAGTTGTCAGCACCTGATCCATCGAATGCATGCTTAAAGAAGTCGCACAGGATAGTTTCCTTCAGGTCCTCTAGTGATGTGAACTGGGAACATATCCATTCATTGACAAATGGGTCTCGAGCTATCGTGTCTAAAGAAGAAAGAATGATTTGCACAGGCGCAAGGATTCTTGGGACTTGGAGATATTTATCGAGGAAGAACAAGGCATTGGGGACCGTGTGATCTCCTAAATGCACTACACTGGAACCCACCCAAGATCCTGTTCGACTTTGCGTCTTGCTGATAACTCCGTGCATCGCTCTGCTGACCTGAGGACATGGCTTGATTCTATTCAATCCCTGACCCGTATCCGCCAGCCTGTATCTGGACTTAGAGCTAGTAAGGTCTTCGTCGGCCAGCATCCACAACATGAACATATCGCGCATGATCTGCGACCACAGCGTGAGTGACTGGTTGACATAATGATACTGCTTTTCATGACTATGTGTTAATCGTGCCCCTTGAGAACCGTAGTGAATGCCCAAGGAGTAGTCACCCTTTATCTGCTTCGCGTCAAACCTCGTGTGTAGGTGCTGGATCAACTGTTCTATCGGTTGTCTATTAGCTCGCAGATAGGCATGGTAATCGCCAATCGAATACAGGCACTGTCTGATGTCTTCACATGTAAGCTTTTCTTTGAATTCTTCCTGCTCGGCCTTGGTCGCACCAATGTAAGTGCCGTAGCGGAGGCTGAAGGTTTTAGCCGACTTACCATACTTCTTGGCCAGCAACTCTATGGCCTTTTCTTTGCGCCTAATATCGACCTGGATGGACTGCCTTGATCGGCCGTTCGGGGAAATTTCTGCCGTCGCTGAGAGAACCAATGGATCGTCCAATAAATCGAGACAGCCATGGGCCTCTAGATGATTATATACAGTCTTTATAGGTTTATACAGATCGAACTCCATCGTCTCCTTAACCTCGGGAAGCCGAGAATCCATAATCATGTACATGAGTTTGCCGAATGAATCACGCATTTTTTCAGGATTCATGACCTTGTATCGCCGACCAACTTCAAATATAGCCTGAAACCATTCGGCGTTATGAGCGTATTCCTGGTCCTGAAATAGTTTTTGGCCTAACTTCATATCTGATGCAACAACGAGACCGGCTAGGATAGAACACATTTCCCGGAGCTGGGCAACCATGCGTTTGGTCTTGGAAGAATAAAGCAGAATGTCAATTTTGTCTGTGTACTCCGACACGTTGAGCGCGGCCTCAAGCAGATGTAGCAGCTTTCGTTCGTCTGTACTGAGGCGCAGAGGAATATACTGCGAGTGCTTCTTAATAGCTGATAGAAGTGATTGGTGATCTGATCCGACGTCGGATGACGCGGAGCCTGCCCCGACGACAACCTCTCCTCGGGTAGCCGCAATGCTCTTAGCGAATTCATGGCTATGCTTTTGCAGTTCTCGTTCATGATGCTCGTCATCTTCTTCGGCGGCCTCGTCGTTTTCGCTGGCATTGTCCTCGTCAGTCATATCCCGTTCCTTATCTTCTTCCATATCTTGGTCGCCATTTTCTCCTCGATGTCCTTGTTCTTCATACAAGGGGCGCTTTTCATGCAGCTTGCGCTTTCCCGTCCGATGCAAATACTCGAAGCATACGCTACAGAACTGTTCATCACATACTATACAGACGACTTCCGCCGGTTGATCTCCACACTCTATACACAATTTTTTGTTTTCCTCATTTTCTTCTTGCTGGACAGTGTCTTCAATCTCCTGTTCATCCAGAATTTTGTCCTCATCTTCCATTAGATCATTGGGATCGCTTGATAAAACTACCTGTAGTGGTCGCTTCATTATCGTGCGGAAGTCCGTTTCAGTTTAACTTTTTCTTTTGGTTTTCTTTAAAGTTGGCAGTTTTGCCAAAAAAAAAAAAAAAAAAAAAAAAATAAGGTTAAGGTGGTGTGGAATTACAGAACCGGACAGCACGCACGGTACAGCGCAGGTGCCACCGGTGACCGGACACGGGCGGTCAACATGTTAAGTAAATAATTAGAATTGGGGTTTTTCACTTCATGTAAGCGGTACGTACCTACATCGGCACATGTTTCCGCCTGAGGGTAGAATGACGCGAAACACTATTGACTTTTGCCCTTCGGCGACGATCGGACAACGTTTCGACTAAAAAAGTAATATCAGATTGTCAAGTAACATTTTATGTTTGGAATAGTTTCATCATCGAAAATGTCTGTCTTTCGGTTCGACATGTTCAGACTATAGAGCACTGTTTGAAAAGTCAGCATTTTTTTTGCTGCTTGGCAAGAATTTAACATAAGCATATGCGAGGTTCTTTTCGCCGAGTTAATTGTGGCTTGAGCGAAGGTAGATTGGAAAGCCTCCGCAGTGGCATATTAATTGAGCTATTTACAACATGTGGTGTCCACAATTATAGTAGCTTGAGGCGACAGTACCATGAGATACGAAGCATGGTTCCTGCCAAGACCGCAGTGCCAGTCACATATAGTGTGGCGGCGTCAGCTATCTGACCTTATTCGGATAGCATTATTTGCCAATAACGGGTTGAGACTTAGCGGAAAGTGTTAGGACTATGCAGTCATCTGATTTGGTACGAAGCAAAACAAAGGCGGCCCATTGCAAATTGTTGGCTGATACTTTAAACTGTCATAAAATCCTTAAATGACTACGAGTGGCATCAGGGGACGTGTTTATATGGGTGTGTGCATACTATAAACCCTTTACGAATTGTTTCAAGCAGCATTTCTTTGAGAATTGACCGTCGCTCGAGTCTACAGCAGCAGTAGTACCAAAACGAAGTCACCACTTCACGTATATTTATTTATAGGCTATGGTATCTTGGTCTTTCTGACGATCCGTCCACACCATCAGGAATTCACCCTAAAAACTGGGTTATATTTTCACTCTTTTGAGGTAGTGTTTCATCCAGTTACAGTATGCGTCTTATCGATTTATTAAAGCTACAAGTAACAGCTCGTTGTTTTTGTTCCATATCGGGTCTGTTGTCTATTGCGGATTGCGCTAGACTCTAAACGGTCGACTGAACCAGCCCCTTTTGCCTAACTTGGTTAAATGGGGTTCGGTGACCGGCGCGCTGACGGGTGATCTGAACTACACACTTAATCTGAGATTTATCTGACACATTAGCCGCAGTTGCGGATCTCCCTGTTAATGCCACCACCGACACTTAACCTTAGCCGCCAGCCTGAGACTATATGCCTGAGAAAATTAGACTGTAATGACAATGATTACGTGGCTGGCCAACGCCTAAATGGAAAAACAATATCTGGCGGGACAGTACGTACTCTGCCATAATTATCCTATATCACTAGGCATTCCGAAACAGCAAACTCCGTGTGGCAGATTTCAGTACGCATGAAACACTGAGAAAGCACGAGATTTTTTTTTTTTTTTTTGATTTTTTCCTGTTTTTGTCTTTCTTTTGTTTTTACTCCTTTCCGCCAATCGGAACCTGATACCATGCGGCCGTATCCTTTCCAGCCAACCAGATTCATCCGATATAGTGGCCGAAGCCGCTTGGGTCCCCTAAAATTAGGGTATGCCTTCCGATTCTAACGGGTTTCTCCATGTAGACATTTGGACTGGCTCTTTCAAAATAATTAGAGAGCAGGAAAAGGGTTTCGGGGTATATATGGGCTAAATCTCTCCCTTTTTTTTTCGAAACGTTTTTCTGATTTTTTTACGGGCTTGCAACCGTTTGCATACGCCTTCTAACATCCTCTACAGGGAGCACGAGCGCTCGTGCTTGCTTTTTCAGTTGTCATTTTTCATTTGTTTCTTTTCTTTCTTTTCGTAACTGCAGGCGGTTCGTTGGTTGGGACTATTGGTTTCCTATTGGTTTGATCTAATCTATCTATTTGTTTATTTGGTATTTTGTCTTTTTACTTTACTTTACGTGCGTGCTTTGTCAATTGTTCGATATGAATTATATCTAATCAAACTGATAAACAAATGACCGCTATTACTACAGTTTACAATCCGCCTGGTGCTCACCTCGAGCATCTAAGCTTACCCGCATACCATCATCAACAACATCAGCACCAGCCTTCTCCTGCATCGTCTTTGTTGATTGACACATTTAGCAAGAAGAAAACTGTATCTACATCTCTGCCAAAAAGCTCTTCTTTGGCCAGATTATTGGAGGCATCGTCAACCCGAGACCCACTTTCGACTAATAGTTCTAATTCTACAACTGCTTGTAGTTCATCTACTTCTATTTCTAGTTGTACTTCCCGGTTATCTTCGGAAACTAAAATCACCTTTTCACAGTGTCCTAAGCCCGTACGAATTCAATCCAAACAGAATCAGTCCCAGGCACGTAGAATTCACCATACTCCTCCTCCAGTTAAGTTAGGTGCGTTTTATGTGCCTGACGACGAGGACGAGGAAGAAGAAGAAGATAATGAAAGCGATGATGATGATGATGATGATGACGAAGATGACGACGAAGGCGAAGATCTTCTGGACTTGAATGATGATTCATATTTATTGCATTAGATTGAATGAAAATGACTTCAACTGTTTTCTTTTCTTGTTCTTTTATCTCTAGCTATCCTTCTATCCAGTCTTGTAATTGTTTTCCTTTCCAGTAACGTCATGCGGCTGCATTATCCGTCGACGCAGGTAGGGGTTTTTCTCGTTAAAGTTAGCTTAAAAAAAAAAAAAAAAAAAAACTTTAAAAAATCCTTTTTTTTTTTTTTTTTTTATTTCTCTTCCTTAGACTTCTCACATCGACAACCATGACATACGAAAGACAAGATCGTGGCAACTATGGTAGAGAGAATGGTGGTGGTTATCAAAGAGATAACAATAGCAACTACCGCAATGACCGTGGATATCAGGGAGGAAAGTTCAGCCAGCGACCTGCTGGCGGAGACCGTATGGGAAATTTAGGTGACAACTTGCAAAAACAAGAATTTGACTTGGACAAGCTGCCTAAATTTGAGAAAAACTTTTACAAGGAGCATGAGAATGTTTCAAATAGAAGCGATAAGGAAATACAAGATTTTCGAAATGAGCACAACATGACAGTTTATGGCAAGAACATTCCTAAGCCCGTCACAACATTTGAGGAAGCCAACTTTCCTGACTATGTGTTAAAGGAGATCAAGGCCCAAAATTTCCCCAATCCTACGGCTATTCAATCTCAAGGCTGGCCTATGGCGTTGTCTGGTCGCGACCTTATTGGTATTGCAGCCACCGGTTCTGGTAAGACTCTGAGTTACTGCTTGCCCTCTATTGTGCACATCAATGCGCAACCGCTTTTGCAACGCGGAGACGGACCGATTGTTTTGGTTTTGGCTCCCACTCGTGAGCTTGCTGTGCAGATCCAACAGGAATGCAATAAATTCGGACGCAGCTCTCGTATTCGCAATACCTGCGTCTACGGTGGCGTTCCCCGGGGCCAGCAAATCCGGGACCTTGCTCGTGGTGTAGAGATTTGCATCGCCACCCCAGGTCGATTGATCGATATGTTGGAGAGCGGTAAGACCAACCTGCGCAGAGTTACTTACTTAGTATTGGACGAGGCCGACCGGATGTTGGATATGGGCTTTGAGCCTCAGATCCGCAAGATTGTTGACCAAATTCGCCCGGATCGTCAAACACTTATGTGGTCAGCTACTTGGCCCAAAGAGGTGCAGCGACTTGCTCACGACTACTTGCATGATTATATCCAAGTCACTATTGGATCTCTTCAATTGTCTGCTTCCCATAATATCACACAAATTGTCGAGGTGGTATCGGAATATGAAAAGCGAGACAAGTTGATTAAACATATGGAAACCGCCATGGAGGACAAAAAGTCAAAGTGTTTGATTTTCGTTGGCACCAAGCGAGTAGCCGACGATATAACAAAATTCTTACGACAAGATGGCTGGCCAGCTCTGGCCATCCACGGAGACAAAGCTCAATCCGAACGGGATTGGGTTTTGAACGAATTCAAGACTGGAAAGTCACCAATCATGGTGGCTACTGACGTAGCGTCTAGAGGAATTGGTGAGTTTGATTGTTTTCTTTTTTTACTAACAAGGAACGATAGTTGATATGTGTATAACATATATGACATATGCCTTATTATGCGCTAATAGCAGCAGCTGTAGCAGCGCATCGTGCTCCACAGTGACAAATTATGAGACTCAATTTGTTTTGTTTTCTTATTATAATTTCAAGGAGCTAGCGCTCTCGCTTTTTGCTCATTCAGATGACAGACTAACTAGCAGGCATGCATTCATCCATTTTCTTTGTTTCTTTTTTATTTCTTTGGATGCATGTATGTGTGTAGGTATATTGGCAATAGCCCGAGAGATTGGGTTACTGGTATATCTGAATGATGGGCGTAAGGTGTGTACATTGTCGTTTCTTGGCTGGTTTGTTGTCTTCTTTCTTTCTTTTTTTTTTTCTTCCTTCTTACTAACCAGACGTTAAGGGTGTTAACTACGTGATTAATTATGATTATCCTGGCAACAGCGAGGACTATGTTCACCGTATCGGCCGTACTGGACGAGCCGGCGAGAAGGGTACCGCTATTACTTTGTTTACTAGTGAAAACTCTAAGCAAGCTAAAGACTTGGTTACTGTTCTTCAGGAAGCTAAGCAGAACATTGACCCCAAGCTTATGGAAATGGCGCGTCCTGCCCGTAGCTATGGTGGCGGTGGTCGCTACGGCAACAACCGGTATGGTAATGGCGGTGGACGCGGATATCGTGGTGGCCAAGGCAATGGCGGTGGATATAATAGAAATCGCTTTAGTTCTTCCGGTGCTAACTCGGCTCCTTTATCAAAATCTCGCTTTTAATCCGTTTAAGAAGTTCGTATGAACGTGAACAGGAAAAAGCACATCTATAGATTGAAAGATCAGAAAATAATAAACAGGTTTTAATAGCAAAGACCCTTAATTCGTTGATCAATTATTGAAAAATTAGTTAGTTATTATTCTATTTAATTCACCATGACCAATCGGCATCATCTTCTCCTTCGTCGTTATTGGCGACGGCTCTATTAAATCCTTTATCTTGTTGTATTCTCGTGGAGAAACTATTTTGCTTGATCGGACCCGCTGCAGTATTACTCTTGGTGCTCGTAGTATCAACATTCCAAATGTCTTCACCAAAGTCCTCGTTGTCATCCTCGTCATCCCCGTCATATGTAGCTTGCTTTTTGAGCGAAAATCCCTTTGTCTGTCCAAATCCCGTTCCCACCGATACTTTTCTGTCAGGCTCAAAGGCTGACACTGACCCAGCCCTATGAGATTCAAATGAGCCGTTCGAAGGTGTAGTGGAAACTGAAATTGGCGCCGATGGCACTCTCGAAATTCCATTTGCCTTTGAGTCCGCGCCCGAACCTCCAAACTGGACTTTCGGCCATTGCCACTCTGAGCTGTTCCCTCGCGAATTAGCGTCCGCACTAGCACCCGTCCCGTCCGCATCCATCTCCTGTGCCCGCGCCTTGATTTTTCCCAGAAACAGATCAACGGTGCTTGAAGCCTGCTCACGGACGGATTGGTCCTTATCTAACAATGAACTGCACAGAGGCCCCATGAGTTTGCCTGACACTTCGAGAGGCATGAACACGCCTTCCGTAGCTCTTAGCGCCATTAACGACGCTAGTCTCGAAGGGACATGAGGATCCTTTAACGCCTTCGTGAACGCGGCAATCAACACGCTGCCTCTGCTAGATGAATCAAACTTTTCAGCTATCCTTCCTAAAAGGATCGTAGTATTGGCTCGAATGTCGGGCATCTGATCGTTTTGCGTTTTAGCTAAAAGTCTCAAAAGGTCCACATTGACTTGACGGTTAGTAAGCTTGTCTATCATGTGAACCACAGATTTCAGTGTCTCTTCTCGGATCGCAGGCTCAGTGTCCGCGAAACCAGTAGACCATGTGTCAAAGATCTTCTGCCGCACAACTTTCTCATCCATGAGACTCATGTAGTCGGATATCATAAGCAGGAGCTGCATACGGACTGCTCTGTCGGGCGACTGGAACATCTTGACAATAACCGGCGAGATTGTTTTTTGGAACTCCTTGGCATCCAGATTTTTGCCGAACCGGATAATGGTGGTAAGCGCCTTGACTCCGCCCTTGTTAAGATCCATGCATTTCACTATCTCTGGCAGCAACTTGCTTTGAATGTAGTTGGACGGGAACTTATCGGCCGCCGACCCTACTTTGTCGAGGAAGTCGCTGAATTGGTAGTCCGACGAAATGGTCAGGCTCTTCAGTGATTCCGAGATGTCGCACATATCTGACTTCAATGCGGATGAGAACTTGGCGTCGTCAAGTACTTTTGTGAGCTGTGGTCGCAAAGCCGGATTCTGATTCGTTAGCGCCTTGACAAGATTCCACAGACTCGGCGTAGGTATTTGGCCCTTCTGGCCAGTCGCGACGGCGCTTCCGCTTGAAGATGAGTCCGGCAGCAGACCATTGAATACCTCGTATACCAGCACCCCTGCCTGCCACGAATCGACCTTGTATGGACTCCGTCTGCATGACTGCCAACCGCTGCGAGATACCTCCGGTGGGCTGTACTTGGTCTGTGCTGGCAGCATGTCTCCATATGTGAATAGAATGTCCTCATTGTCGTTGTTGTTAGTGCTGCTACCACTGTTGCTACCTACTTGTGTAGCCACTTCTAGTCCTCCAACCACCCACTCTCCGGCATCCGTCACGTATATGCTTCCGACATTGACGTTTCCGTGCACATGTGAGCCTTGTGACTCCAAATATCGAAGCGTCTGGAACACACTATGTAGCCCCCACGTCTTGGCCTCAGGCCCTAAAGTACCGTCGCTGTCGTCATGTAAAAGTGCTGTTAGAGGCACTACATGCTCCGTAGCGACCATAATGGATGTGTCTGACTCTACGCTCTCTAGGATCTTTAGTACACCAGGAATTCTAAGCCGTTTTAGCCGCTTGACCATATTCTGTGCTAAGATCAACCTGTTTCGCGCACTAGGTGACGTGCCATCAAATGTAAATATCGTGCACTTCGTTCCGTCATTTTTCATAGTACCATGGTGAACCGTCCATATCGTAGGAATCTCCGTGTGAATCCTTTCTCCAATTGTGAAAGGCGTGTTAGATCCCGTAAACCCACTGATTTTCTGTCTAAGAAAGTCCATGCTGCGAATGTTCAAGAAAGAGCGGAGGGAAAGATTAAAATGACACGGCGAAACTTTATTTGTGTGAATGCGATATCACTGTTCAATATAATAATCTGTATGATTCGAGCGAAGTTGACCAGTCGTCTACACAAAGAAGAAAAAAAAAAAAAAAAAAAAAAAGGAGAAAATACATGTGAAGAAATAAATATGCTAGTTTACAATTACTCTAATGGCTCTTTTGAATAGTTTCCCTCCGTCACTTTTGCATAAAATGTCTTCGTCACGTGCTCACACATTTCCACTAGATCTCGCAGTCCTTTCTGGAATGCCTGAATTGCTGTAGTATTTCCGTATGTTTGCACTCGAATATTCATCTTTTGCTCGGATGGGTGTGGTATAGAATATCCACAGAATTCCACATCCGGACTGGTTAGTTCGATTCTTGTCTTTTTTTTGTTTGGTATCTTCGGATTCCTGTTGTAGATGCTGCTTACTTACTTTTTCATAATCATGTATCTTAATGCGTTTCCCAGAGTATGATCCTCCATTTTAATTTGGAACGAAACCGCAGTGCCATCCTCTGATGCTCCTGGTAACTATGTTAGTCGCTGAGTGTCTTTTCGTCTTCGTCTTCGTCTTCTTCACTCTGTTTGAACTTACGATAATAATCTTTTCTGGATCCATGACTGTTTCCTCATCGGATCCATCTTTAATGTCTGTCATAGAAACGTCCGCATCTTCGCGCGAATCAGCCTCGGCCATTTTTTGTCGTTAGTTCTTAGTCTTCGGGATTTCAGTGACTTCCAACGGAAGAAAGAAAAAAAAATATTGAGCCGCACCGTCTACCGCCGGCTTCAGCCCAATGTTAAGGGCCTACCCGGACGTCATCGGTTTTTCTTTTCTTTTTCCTGCGTTTTGTGTGGGGTACATGTAAAAATTACAGAGAACGGGATAAAAGGGATAACTCGATCTAGCTGCTGACTGTCCATAGCCCATGTGGGGTTTTGCACTGCGTGCGCAGAATCACCGATGCATTAAGAGGCGCCCCGCCAGCTTCATGCCAGAGTTATACTTTTTGCTTGTTATATTCCCGTTATAGTTAGTCTAGTATTTCCTATTAAAATTCAGAATAATGCTGATGTCAACTACATTCCATAATCTGTGCTGGCCCTTATATAGACTGTAGCGGCACTCCCTGATTAATCACCTGTCTAACCCCCAAAATAATACATCAAGAACCAACGGTGAAGATATGGCTAAAAAGAAACAGGCAGCTAAGAAAACAAAGGTCAAGGACGAGACGCCCGTCTCAGAGGAGAGGCAGGTTGAGGAGCAAACGGACGCTAGTACCAACGCCGAACCAATTCATGTTAACTTGCTCAGCTCAGATAATGACCGATTCCCAGTGGAAAAGCAAGTTGCCACTATGAGCGAACTGATAAAGACAATGCTTGAAGACTTGCCAGGGCTGGATGAAGAGATTCCTCTGCCATCAGTGAACTCTCTTGTACTGCAGAAAGTCATTGAATATTGCATTCACCACGTAGATGACGATGCGTTGCCTGACGTGAGTGAGACGCCACTTGGTGAGCGAGAGTTTGAACTTAGTGAATGGGATAGATCCTTCTTTGATATCGAGGTTAAGACATTGACTGAAGTTATATTGGCAGCCAATTACTTGAATATACGCGGCCTGCTTGAAGGTGGCTGCAAAATGGTGGCCGAGATGCTTAAAGGGAAAAGCTGCCAAGAAATGCGTGACATGTTCGGCGCGGTAGACGACTTCTCTCCTGAAGAAAAGCGGGAGATCGAGAAGGAGAATGCATGGACTGAGGAGGGCTAACTCGTGCATACACGTTGAAACTTAGTGTTAATATTAAGTAGTTTTGTCACCTTTTGCTTTCCTTTTTTCTTCAGCATGTACATTCATAAATACATGGGCGCGCACGCGTTTTCGTGTGCGTGTGCTTGTCCTACCAATCCAATTCGACATTATGTTCGTCTATGATCTATTTCTTGATACCTCCTTCTTCTGTTCTTTTCGCTGCATTCTGTTTTCTTTATTTTCTTTTATTTTTATTTTTTTTTTTTTTCGTGTGGCTGTGCTGGATTGGTGTATATATGCTGCATGTTCAACACTCCTAAGATTTAAAGTGTATATGTATCTCCGTAACGAAGACCAGGGATGCAACACAAAAAACAAAAGTAGATAAACAGAGCACAGGACGGGCGGGCGAACGGCAAAGACGCCGATGAAGGAAGCCAAAGCAGTATGTAGCACGAGGTAAGTAACATAGGTTGTCTATTTCGCGCGAACGGAGGCCCGCGGAACAACCATGGCTCGTTCGTCAACGAGATGCCGACATACGACGTATAACAAAGCTCTGAGGACCACGGCCATAAGGCAATATCCTTACACAAAGTATAGGCCAAGAGGCTAATATTGGCAGCGTTTTGGACTCACTGATTCCTAGACGTAGAGCCAGAGCACACTCCGATCGCATCTTCGGCATGACAAGACAGGCGCATCGCGCCCATTCGGAGACCATTAACAGGAGTTATTTAAGCTCATTTGCACGACGTTATATCTATATACCCGCGGACGCGCGCCACTTTAATATAACTGGTTTGGAAAGTATTATATGCAAGCAACTGGTAATTAAACGAAGCACCCCGCACAAATCAGGGCAGGCCTATACATGGATTTGATACGGATTTCGCGCTAGGGATGCTCAAACTCAACAGGGTTGTCTCATTACAACAAATATCAATTTGGCGTTACGTGGGCCCTCATTGCAAAGAACTACGACATATTGTCAATTAATGAGCCGCGCATACTGTATCAAACGGCCACACAGCCAATTAACTACATTGCTGATGATCTACTCATGCCATTAGTTCTGGCCAGAAAGAGATGTGTATCTATTCGATGGATTGCTGCTCGCCTTGAATGTGATTATAATGCAGCATGCATTGTTATTTATCACTAATTGCGGCGCTTTACGATCGGTTGCGTGTCGTTCCTCAAGGTTGCTACTGCAAGTTCCAGCTGTGAACATATAACAGGTAGCTTGTTGTTATGCAATCGGACAGCTGGATGAGGATATCATAGACCTCTGTCAACACAAAATTAGCTTAAAACGATAGGTTGCTTTCCATTTCTTTGCCAACTAATATGTTAGAATAAGATTCTCTCCAGAGCGGTTGCACTGGCTATCGTTTCTCAAAAGAGTGTGAAGCTACAGAGAAATTCCTAATTTATTCCTTATCGCCACTGACGATCACTCTATTTTTGGATCGATATCCATTCTATTCTGTATTATGTATGGGGTTATACAATCGGGAATTTATTTTGTCTTTTGTGCCATCTAGCTCGAGATCGCCAGTACCCACAGCGTGACGGCAGTACTATATCAGGTTTGTTCCTCTCATCTTCAGCGGCACTATAATCTTGGCTGAAAATCCATTTTTTTATTTTTTCTCTTTCGAATACTGGTTATAAACATGGGGTAATGGCATGATCACTTGTTCTACTTGTTATACAAGGCATCACATAAAAACCATTGATCCGACATTACTCGCATAAGTTCAATGTATCACGCCGCAACCCGACGCGCGCACTCTCTAGAGCACTGGCTGAGGGCTAACTCTCAGGGGGTTGACCCGCGTTTTGTGTACACTTAAATCTGGTCAGTCGAAGCTATTCAAGCACACCGGGAAAGCCGGCTTTTCCTGATCCGGCTGTATTCATCCGACGACTCTGGTCGCGAGCTGCTTTCATCAGACTGCGTTGACGCATCGCAGCTAGCAATAAGCTGATATGGTTCTTATTATTTTGTCTCGCTGGAGAGATGTTCAGACACGGCTTTTACTAATTCAATAATGACGAGGCATTCGTTGCCCTAAGCCGCACGAGCCGCAAAGTCAAATGCACATAAAACGCCGCACGCCTCACGGTTTTTTTTTTTTTTTTTTTTTTTTTTATCACGACATTTATTGAATTCATTATATGTAATTCTGGTATCAGACATCCTTGGTAGAAAGCCGCCTGACAGGCAACAAATGGCGAGAACGCCAACCAAAAAATCATGTCAGGGGAAAAATCCTCCTCAAAAAACCACCTTCAATAGAAAATAGAAAGATAGAAATTAGGTGCATAGAGATTGGTGGGGTATAGTCAATATCATCAGAGGCCACTTATTGCCGCCTCATGAATTGGCGGAAAAAGTGGAGGAATCGCCCTCCACCCTCCTGCACGACAATGTATCGAGCAAAAGAAAGGTTGAGACTTTGGCCCACCTCGCTGGTGGGTGTGGGTCCGGGGTCATCCAAGGGGACGTTGAATCTATACCCGTGACGGAGTGTCGAATGTAATGGAAGTATCGGATATACGGGAGCATGTTTTCGGCGTCCTCTCGAAGCATGCGGATCATGCGGGGCCAGGAAAGGGGTGAGCAGTCGGGAAGGACTTCCTCATGGATAGCGATAGCAGGGGGGCATTCGAAATAGCTGTGGCACGTAGAGTCCGGAGCAGCACGGCAAAGCGTGCATTGGTTGGATTGGTACTTGGAATGCGCCGACCGCCGGAGACAGGCTTCGGGCCATTGGCCGTACGATGGCACGCGATGGAGCAAAAGTAGGTGGAAGTCCTGAGTGGCTTCAGGATCCGAACGGCGATGATCATGGAGGCTTGGCCAAGCCACTGTACGGTAACCGGCCGGAAGATGATCCAGTTTAATGTCCCGCTCGTGGTTGACCGTAAGCCAATAGGAATCGAAAGAATGTGGCTGGACCACCTGGTTATTCCAGCGGCATAGGTAGCGGCCGTGGAGTTCGTAACGTGTATGAATGGTGTATGGTGGGCGGGTAGCACTGAGATGTGGTCCCCAACAGTAGAAATAACGCACAGGGAGGAAACTGCGCACCAAAGCATCCCATTCCTGGAAATATGGATCGAGGAAGGTGAAGCCGCGTCGCGGCACGACCAGAGTTGGTGAACGCCCGCTCCGCTGCGTAAACACGGTACTGGGGTTGGAAGTCCCAGACCTGACGCGGGGGATTTCGGGCGAAAAGGGAATTTGTGTGGGCGACAAACTCAATGTCGTCCTCATTGTCGTAGTAGTATTGCTGGGCAGTCGAGAGGAACACATGACGTGCAAAAGACGGGCTCGTGAGCAAGCAGAAGATGCGCTTAGCGCGTGCACCTTGGAGCTTCTGGTGAAGGTTCCAAAGACCGAACCCCCCCTGGACGAGTGGTAAATGGAGGATTTCGGCGGCCACCGCGAGCTTCCGTCGACCGATCCGCATGGCCTGGTAGACCAGTTTGTGGATTCGGTCGAAGGCTGTCGAAGACGCGGGATGAACTGATCCATGAAGACTATCTTGGAGAAAACATAGGTGTTGATAATCCAGGCTTGACACGTAATGGGTAAATCCCAAAGGAGAATGCGGCGAAGACGGTCATGGACGGCTTTTCTAGGTCCTACCAGACTAAATATGCATTGTCGTAGGCAGTGACCTGTACGCCGAGGTACCGAAAAGATTCGTGGCGAATGTCGACTCGCGGACAGTCAGCCAAAGGCGTGCCGTCCAAGCTGGAGATGTCTGTATGAGCTCAGTACTAGCACAATTTGGAAAAGAACCAGGGGAAATTCACTGGAAGGGAGTAAAGAAGGTGCTCAGATATCTCAAGAGGACGAAAAGCTATTCGCTGCATCTTACTAAAGGATCACATTTCAATATAATCGGTTTCAGTGACGCTGATTAGGCAAATGAAAAGGACAGAAAGTCGAGATCTGGTTTCTTGATAAAACCCGGTGATTGCCCAATTGCTTGGAGCAGTAAGAAACAAACATTGGTGGCTTTAAGTTCAACTGAGGCAGAGTTGTACGGATTAACAGAGGCTGTCAAAGAGACTGTATGGCTGCGAGAGGTCCTGGGTCTATTGGGGATTCAGACCAAAACAAGGATCTATAAGGATAACAAGTCAACGATTGCAATCGTTAAAAATGGAGGGAATTATCAGAGAACAAGACACTTCGCAGCCAGAAGTAAATTCTTAGCGGATCAAGTCTACAAGTATGGAATTGAAATTGAGCATCCAACCACAGATGAGATGGTCGCAGACACCTTCACCAAGGCTCTGTCGAATGTCAAGTTCAGGGAGTTTGCAGCGCTGATGCAGCTTCGAGACCATCACTGAGTGGAAGTGTGAGAGTAGCAGTGAGGCACTCGAACCTTATTACTGTTACATAAGCAGCCCTTGCTATAGGGCAAGGATAGTTTGCTGTTGGGGCAAACGATTGCTGCCATGTGATTACCATTCTTTCTATAAAATGAGGCCGTATATACTGATTAATATTCAAGCAATTAAGTGATTACAACTTCTACTTTATTTTATCTATTAAGTGTTCTTCATCGTGTTCTGAGACTATGTCTTTATTACCTAATCCAACCTTATCCGCCTCACAAGTTATGAGCCCAGGTTACATCCGGTTTGAGGGGTGAAGGCTTCTTATGGAAATGACCGTCAATAACAAACAGGGCCTCTCGGACTCGGAAGTACAGGTGCGACTTACCGAATATGGCTACAATGAAGTTGGTGAACAGCCGTCAAGTCCATTGAAGGCGATACTCAAGCGGCTGTGGGGTCCGATCCCATGGATGCTTGAAGCGGCGTTAGTGCTGGAAATCATCCTTGGCAAGACGACTGAGCCGGCGATGATCGCCGTGTGGCTGGCTTTCAGCGCCATTCTTGGCGGCGTGAATGAACGTCGGGCACACTCCGCGCTCGATCTCCTGCGGACGCGGCTTCGGGTCAATGCGCGCGTTTTTCGGAACGGCGATTGGCAGTCACTCCCGGCCCGTCAGCTCGTTCCGGGCGATTTTATCGCCGTGGGCACGGGCGATCTGGTTCCAGCCGATTGCGTGATAGGTGAAGGAACCATCGACGTCGACCAGGCCGCCTTGACCGGAGAATCGACGCAAGTTTCGCGCGGCCAGGGCGAGACGATCTATTCCGGATCGACCGTACGGCGCGGCAATGCCACAGCGACGATCTCTGCGACCGGCTCGCACAGCTATTTCGGGCGCACGGCGGAGCTGGTCCGCACCGCCAGTTCCGCGAGCCATCTGGAACAGCTTCTATTTTCCGTGGTGCGTTACCTCGTCTCGATCGACGCGGTGCTCGCCGCGATTCTTGCGGCGGTCGCTCTTTATCGCGGCGAAGAATTGCTGCCGCTCATTCCCTTCTTCCTGGTTCTCATCATCGCGACTGTTCCGGTCACGATGCCGGCGGCCTTTACCGTCGCCAATGCAGTCGAGGCGCGCTCGCTCGCGAAGGAAGGCGTGCTCGTCACCGGGCTTTCAGCGGTTCAGGAAGCCGCGACGATGGACGTCTTGTGCATCGACAAGACGGGCACGCTGACGCAGAATCGCCAGACGCTCGGCGCGATCGTCGGTCTGTCGGGCGAGTCGGGGCTCGATGTTCTCGCATGGGCGGCCGGAGCTTGCGACGAGTCATCGCAAAGCCCGATTGATCTCGCCATTCTGAATGCTGTCGAGCAACAGGCGATCCCGCAATTCACGCGGGAAAAGCATATCCCGTTCGATCCGGCGGCGAAGCGCTCCGAGGCTTATTTGCGGCCCGAGGGCGATGGCGAACTGATCCATGTCGTGTTCGGATCGCCCGCCGTGGTCGGTGAAATGGCGGCGCAACCATCCGATTTCACATCGCGCGTTGCGGAGCTGGCGGCCACGGGCGCGCGCGTCCTCGCCGTCGCCGCAGGACCGAAGGATGATCTGCGCATTCGGGGGGTCATGGCGTTTGTCGATGCTCTCAGAAAGGATGCCGGGGCACTCATCAAGGCGATCAAGGGGCTTGGCGTCAGGGTGCTGATGGTGACGGGCGATACCGTCGCGACCGCCAAGGCAGTCGCCAGCCAGGTCGGCCTTGGGAATCGCTTCGCTGATGCCGATCGCGGTCTGGATTCTCCGCTTCAATACGATGGCTTCGCCAACTTCTATCCCGAAGAAAAATTCCGCCTGGTCCAATCGCTGCAACATGGCGGCCGGATCGTCGGAATGACCGGCGACGGCGTGAACGATGCCCCCGCCCTGAAGCAAGCCGAAGTCGGGATCGCCGTGCAGGCGGCGTCAGACGTGGCAAAAGCGGCCGCGCAAGTCGTTCTGCTTCAACCCGGTCTTGAGGGCATCGTCTCCGTCGTGTCGGGTGGTCGCCGCGTGTTCCGGCGCATGTTGACCTGGACCATCACCAAGATTTCCCGAACCGTCGAACTCGCTGCGCTGCTGACGATCGGCTATATCCTCACCGGCTATTTTCTCGTGCCTTTGGTGCTGATTGCCCTGATCGTCGTCTTGAACGACGTCGTCACCATCACCCTGGCGACGGACCGGGCTTGGGTGTCGTCGGAGCCGGAGCGCTGGAACATCGGGGAGATCGCGCGGCTCGGTGGAATGCTCGCCGTGGGATGGCTGGTGCTGGCGTTCGCGATCCTCTGGTTCGCGGTCACTTTCTTGAATCTGCCGGTGCCGCAAATCCAGACGGTTATGTTCGCTTACCTGATGTACTCCGCTCAGGCGACCATCTACATCACGCGCACGCCCGGCCGGCTCTGGTCGATGCCGCCGAGCAAATATGTGGCCGGCGCGACCATCGGCAACGTCGTCCTCGCGAGCATATTGGCGGGCGGCGGTTTTCTCATGGCTCCCGCTCCCGCCTCCGTTCTGGCGGGAACGCTCGCGGCGGTCCTGGTGGCCGCCGGGCTTCTCGACCAGGTCAAGCTTTGGTTCTTTCACAAAGCGCCGCAAGGCTGAGACGTCGCGCAGTCAACGGGGGGTGATCCCATGATCGGCCTTTTTTTTTTTTTTTTTATATCATCTATTCACCATATGGTAGCTATATATAATCACTTATAATATAAAAATATCACATAATACGCCGTTTGTTCAACATCAGTTGGATAAATCCAACCGGACAATGCACTAGACTGCAACCCCGTATACACGCTCCGTAGAGTATTGGCGGAAAGCTAATCGCTCGACCTCCAACAAGTTGTTTGGCGAAGGAATAATCCCAGTTTAGCACAATCGTGAAAACGGTACTGGATCGTGTCGCAGATATTCTACAACAGCCCCCAGTCCCGGGCGAGTCCCCAGAAGAACAGCGTCCTCCAACGACTCTGAGAATTTCCTCAAGATGTGCCGGTCGCATTCCCACAAACTACACTCCTTGAGAATATGAGAAATAGATTCTAATTCGCCACACCTACAATTGTAGTAGGCCGAGCCACACTAATTTCTTGAAACCACGCTCCCACTACCGCTTTCCGAGTTCTAAACTGGATCAAGAGACTGAAGAGTGCTCTTGGTGCTTCATACATAAATGGCGCTAAGATAAGATTGCGCACCTGCACATCTACCTTAGCATCCGGGAAGGCTGCCCGATAGTCTTTACCGGCGGTGTCCGCATTGTATCGTTGTTGCCACTTTTCACTTGCCTTAGGCAAGAGGACTTGCTTGGCGGTTCGCTATCGTTGATAGAGGTCTTGGTTATACTCCTGTTCATCTTCGAAGCTTCGCAGATAATGACGAGGCATTCGTTGCCCTAAGCCGCACGAGCCGCAAAGTCAAATGCACATAAAACGCCGCACGCCGCATTAAATCTTTTTACAAATGAACTAAGAAAGAATTTTAAGAAATTCAGAAATTGGCCTTGCTAGCTCAATCGGTAGAGCGTGTGACTCTTAATTTTCTTATCTAAGATAAAAGTCATCACAAGGTTGTGGGTTCGACCCCCACGTAGGGCTCATATTTTTAATAATTTTTTTTACTTAACAATTCAACGCATCAAATTACTATATAAAAATACCATTAATTCAAACCAAGCTTTTCCATAAGTGACATGGAATGGAGCTTTCCACGGACTGATTTACCGAAATAGTAAAGGGGAATAGTGGTCAAGCAAAGAGCGCCCGTGACACCGGCTAGTGTGCCGTACATTTTCAAAGCTCCAGATTTGGTCATCCAATCGTTAGAGACCCAAGTGAAAATATAAGCTACGGCGCTTTTAATAGAAGCAACGGTGACCATCAGTTCAGTAGAAAGTTCCCTATGGCAGTCGACAGAATAAGTGACCGCAATATTAGCCAAATTTTGGCAGCCGGCGGATTGAATAGCCAAACCAATAATTGGACCAATCCAATGAGTATGAGCATGTACACATGCTCCGAAAACAAGAGCCCCCACTATGGTTAATAATCCGCCGAACGCAATAGTGGGGAGTCTCATTTCAGGTTCTCGAACACCATCATTGCGGACG
This sequence comes from Crinitomyces ghanaensis, assembly GCA_030581755.1. Lineage (NCBI taxonomy): Eukaryota > Fungi > Ascomycota > Dipodascomycetes > Dipodascales > Trichomonascaceae > Crinitomyces > Crinitomyces ghanaensis. The sequence goes on from JAKTVX010000098.1 coordinate 24,367, forward strand.
GAAAAATAGTTCGCGACTTTGTCAGACAGTGGACCAGATAGTAGCACACCGAAAATCTGGCCGATAGCTAAGCCAACATACACCAAGCCCTGTTCCACAGAATTGAAGTCGTACTGCTTACCAAAAATTTGACCAATGAGAACACCAAGAATAACATGCCAACCTAGAGCCAAACCATAAATGATGGACGACCAAAGGACGGTGGGATATAAAGCCAAAACGAAGGGTCTGCAAGTTAATTTCCAGAGCGACACATCTTTGTCAATAATTGAAAGCGGGGCCATCATTTTGACGAGTGACTTTCGTGGAATAACTTCGTCCTGTCTCTCATCATCCACTGTTTCAATTCGTTCAGTGGCTATTTTATCCTCAACTTGATCAGACTTTTCATTTGCCATCGAATTGGCTACCATTGTTTGAACATCTAAACGCTCACCAGTGTATTTTGTCTCAGGCATAATAAAAAACATCAACACCCAGTTGATAGCACAGAGAATTAGCATGAACCAAAAGCTCCAAGACACGCCTTTGGTGCTTTGGATGAGAGCAGCAGAAATAATAGGGCCGATGTTATTCCCGACGAGAACGGAAAATCCATAGTAACTAATGTAACTTCCTCTTTCATGTGTGAAGAAAATATCAGTGACCGTGGAAGGCACCAGTGCTTCTACGGGAGCTTGGAACAGGCCTTGGAAAATTCTGGCAATCAAGGTGTTAGTGTAACTGTTGCTGACCACGACTGCACACCAGATGCATGTTAAAGTTTGTCCCAAGTTCGACAATAGGTAGACAGGCCGACGACCAAACTTGACGGCGCAAGGGCCCCAAACAATATTGCCAAGACCTTGCGTAATAAGAATGCTTCCGTTAAACTGAGCAATATCTGAAAGAGGGCGATTATAGATCTTGGACAGGCCCAAGAAGCCTGCACTCATGAGAGGTCCGAGCATTGATCCATTGAAGGCAAAAAAACAGCCATTTAAATAGGTACATAATTTCAGCCAAGGTTTCCACCTTAGAGGATCGTTATCATCATTTAATGATGGCTGAGGCTGGAGAATAAGGATCTCTTTGCCGTATTGCTTTGTCTGGATTTTTGAGTCCAGGCTTACGGTATGTTCGTCAAATAGGAGTTCGGTTCCCGGTGTACCAGATCCAACGCCGACCATATTTGTTCTTTTTTCTTTCTGAAGCTGGCTTTGACAAATGGAGTAAGAAATCAGTTAGTGAGCTATAGCTTATGGACGAGCCAATTTATATCAAGGCTATAGCTCCCTTTGGGACTAAATTGTTCTTGCCGAAACGAGAAGATCTGCCCATCATTGGCTTGCGAATGGGTGGGCAAATCTTGGCGGTCGGATAATCGTGCCGCTATTTCCCCTCAGTTATGCCTGCCAAGCTTTTTATTATCATAGACTTATATGCATCGTGATCCTATTCCATTATCTGTTACCCCGCATTTCCTGTCGGCGATTGCCAGCGGGGCTGAATAAAGTTCGGGTAAGCGCAAGTAAACACACTCGGCGCACCGATCACATATAGATTGTCGGAACTATGTTATGACATACACAGCGGAAGCCGAACGATTATATAACACCTAAATTTCGAACAAAAATGTATAGAACACAATACTTTCACAAAGTACCAAATCCTGAACGGAAACTCAAAGTAAGACAAACAAAGAAACAAAAATGTTTGGAAAAATTGCACTCGAAGAGGCCTTTGCATTGCCCCGGCTTGCAGAAAAATCTAAATGGTGGGCCGGGTTCTTTGCAACAGATCCGGAAAAACATGTCCAGGAGATTGGTGATATTAACGACATTCGGCTCAAGGCTGCAGATGAATATGGAGTAGGCTATCAAATCTTGTCATATACGGCACCAGGCACCCAAGATATCTTTGACCCCAAAGAGGCACAAGCTTTAGCAGTGGAAGTCAACGATTGGATCGCCGAACAGATTAAAGGCAAAGAAGACAGATATGGCGCCTTTGCTACATTGTCCATGCACGATCCTAAGGAGGCTGGCGAGGAGCTCCGCCGATGCGTTACACAATATGGATTCAAAGGAGCTTTGGTTAATGATACACAAAGATGTGGGCCGGATGGAGATGACCAAATCTTCTACGACCAGCCGGAATGGGATGAATTTTGGAAAGTCTGCGTGGAGCTGGATGTGCCATTGTATTTGCATCCACGAAATCCCACGGGTCAAATCCACGAAAGATTATGGGCCAAACGCGAGTGGCTCGTAGGACCACCTTTGAGTTTCGCACAGGGCGTGAGTCTTCACCTTTTAGGTATGGTTACTAACGGGGTTTTCGATCGGTTCCCCGAGCTTCAGATCATTATTGGCCACTTAGGCGAACACATTCCTTTTGATATGTGGAGAATTAATCACTGGTTCGAAGATATCAAGAAACCATTGGGACTATCAGCCACATGCAAAAAGACCATACGACAATATTTCAACGAAAACATTTGGATCACCACATCGGGGCATTTTTCCACAC
>JAKTVX010000099.1:0-26683 GCA_030581755.1 Crinitomyces ghanaensis
AAAATTTTTTTTTTTTTTTTTTTTTTTTTTTTTTTTTTTTTTTGACTGCAATATCTGCGTCCAAAACTAGACTAGTATATGAGAGTTTATTTCTATATTTATATATGCGAAACATTTTATGAAAAGGGGGGGTCGTCGGGTTAGGGTAAATACGTAATGATAATGATGAATGCGGTAATTTGCCAGTTGCTAATGCAGTGTACTGCTGTACAATAATACAACAAGAAAAAATTGTAGATAGGTGTTAAGAGATGATGATTTTTGTTGGCCGGATATTATGGTACCCGGTACTCATGACTTAGTAATTGTAATATAATTGCTGGTCTTTACGAATCCTACTGATCCGCTCAAGGTTCCTAAGCCAACACTGCCTGCCGGTGGTACTTGGACCGTCGAGTACTTGCTTACGAAGGCTTGTGTATATGGTAATTGCGCAGTTGTGAGAACTCCATTAATAGTTGTTGTGTACCAGACTAATGTTGGAGACTGGGTTGTAGAAGATAGACTGGTTGATGTTGCTTCCGGAGTAGCAGTGGTGGTTGCATAGTCAATAGCTTGTTAGACAGTGCTGGACAAAAATAAGGGGGAAAAGAAAGAAGAAATAAGCCAATAAAAAGTAAACTTGATAGGCTACTTACCGGCTTGAACACTAGCGAGCCATATTAAAAAGATCCAGAATATGTTGTACTTCATGAGCTGTATATGTCGTCGCTATTTTTTTTTTTCTTTCGACTTTGATGACCTGAAACCTCGAAATGCAACTCTAGGCTTTTTTAATTACACCGTTCGGAACAACCTGGAAACACACATTTATTTTTTTGGTATGCCAAATTTAGCACCCTGCATGTCTCCTTTGTTGACACAGGCCTAATTAGGTTAACAAGACATGAAGACAAAAAAACAAAAAAGCAAATAAAAAGGCCAAGCTAATACATGCCGCAAAAATAAAACAATAAGGAAACTAATATACAAATACCAACAAGGCTCAGGTAGCTACCCTTATTGTTTTTACAGATTTGCAAACAGATAAGTAGATGGTGGACAGATACGTCTCTGTTTTGTCTAAATTTGCTTTTTTTGTTCCCTTTTGTTCTAGGTTTTGTTTGTCTAGATAAATATATAAATAAATAAGTGCAAATGTAAATATAAATATAAATAGATACAGTAGACAGAGACATGTATGTAGGCGCATGCATCACATGTGCGTATGTACGCTTGCCCTGTAAACCCAGTGGCTAGATACAGAAATACAGATATGTATATTGACTTAGTATTTTATTTATTTATTTATTCAATTATTTTTTCTTTCTGTGTCTCTCTTCCTTTTGGTTCTTTTTTTAACCACCTAGTAGTTTGCATTCACTCACAATGACAGTCCTCCCTCTTTTTGAGCTGTTTCAATATATCCATAAATAGTCGTCACGGCTAACAAGATTCCTGTACCACTACCCAAGGTTCCCAATAAATCACTAGATACAGACAATAAGCCAATTGTGGCACCGCCGAATGCGGCGGCGGTGGGGATAATCCTTTTAAGTTCTTTGTAAACAGATGTCTCTCTACGTCCAGCAATAACCAGCCCCTGATCTTTAAATTGCTTAGCCACATCCTTAGGGCTTGAACCTGAAACTTCGATCCAAGTCTTGGAAAAAATGGCGCAGGCTGATAGAACAAAGGTAACGTAAATAATAGTTTTAATAGGATCAGTCAATGCCTCGTGCCAGTTAAATGGTGGTTGCATGTAGTAGGCGAGGCCTGATACTGCATATAATTGTGCGCTACCAGATCTTGGTTCCCATGTACCTAGGATCTTGGCAAGAATTGTATCGGGGAAGCGGGAATAGATCATCTGACTTACAATAAATACGTTGGAAGTTAATGCGGATTGCAACATAATTGGTAAATTACTTGTGTAGAACAGTCGGACAGGGAACGTTCCGTAAGGTCCACGGGTCTTCGTACTTCGGACAGGGATCTCAATTCGGAAGCCCTGCAAGTAGACAACGAGGAAGAAAACGGCAATAGTCGTCAACAGCTGGAACATGTTAGGGTTGTTCTGTCTGTAGAAGGCCTCAATTAGTGCTCGCTTCTTGTCCTTGCGGGTTGCAAGTAGATGCACCATTGCAACTACTGCGCCCTCGAACTCATATCCTCGGCCAGAGTTGACAATGGTTGGGGAAAACGCTTTCCATACTACTTGTTCACAGATATTGGTAGCTACAAATAACGAAATACCGGAACCTAGTCCGTAGCCCTTCTGTAGAAGCTCATCTAGCAAGATGATGACAAGGCCGGCAAAAACCAGCTGCAGGATGAGCAGAAGACAGACGCCGACGCCCAAGTTGGAAGGAAGTCCGTACATTCCTGTCAAGACGTAGACGGTTGCCTGACCCAATGATAAGATGATAGCCAGCAGTTTCTGAGCAGTTTGGAATAGTTCACGGTCACTCTTGACGTCCATGTTGACTTCGATAAGATGGGTACCACCAAGGAGCTGGAAGACCATTCCCGAGGTGACAATAGGCGTGATACCTAATTCCATTAGCGTTCCACGGTTTGAAGCCAACATCATACGTAGCCACAACAGGGGATCACTAGAGTCGGAACTGATGATTCCGTACAGTGGGATCTGGCTCATTACTAAGAAGATGAGCAATGTCACTGACGTCCAGATCAACTTTTGCTTGAACGGCACCTTGCGTTCAGGTGCCGCTACTTCTGGCACAAACGGTGTGAATGGTTTGACCAGGTCGAGAAAGCGGACTAGTTAGTTTAAACGGCCCAAGTAAACAAATAATGAACAGGAAAAGAAAAAAAGGGGGAACATGAGACGCAAGAAAATAAACAGTGAAGCAAAAATTGGCAGCAACAGCCAGGCAAACAACTGTAGCCTCCGCTAATAACAGGATTCCACATCACAATCTCACTTACCACTCATTGTTGTGTGAATTCAGTATTGGAATGGCGGTGACACGTACACCTAACTTTGTATAGATTGGAAAAGAAAAATAAAGTTGGGCAGGGAATGCGGCAACAACTGTAATTACAGTTAAGGTGCGTCTAATGTGAATGCGGGGAACGACGTGCCGACAACTGACTTCGACTAACAAAGAACAGTAACTTTTAGCAAGGCAAAAGCGAGAAAGCGAGGGCCTTAACTATTACATTTAGAACACATACTTGACAAAAAGCACCAACGAATAGACGCAGTTCTGACCGACCGACAGGCTAGGAATCACCCACGACCACTCGGATCAAATACCCGACGACATCCGACTATCTAGCTATGTCACAAGTAAGTACTTCTCTTGCTTTGACGCCTTATTCTTGAGTAGTCCTTTTATACTAACCAGCTGTACAACTACAAGCACGCATTACAAGTGTACATTGACAACCCGCCTGACGACGCACTGTACGTTGACGACAATGTCATAGTCATCAAAGACCGGTACCCAAAGTCGATGATCCACTGGCTAGTAATGCCGCGGAATAGAGCAATTTCGGAGATGCATCCGCTGATTGCTCTGCGGGACAAAAACACATACAGCATGGTCAAGCCAATAGTGCAAGAATATAGACAGAAGGCAATCGAGGAATTGGCGCAGCTGGCTAAGACAGACAGTAAAGAAGATGCGGATCAAGCCAAGGAACGCGCTATGGAAAAGGCCAAGCATGATATCCGCGTAGGAGTACACAGTGTGCCGTCGCTGGACAACTTGCACATTCACATTGTCTCACGTGACATGTCAATGCCGTGCATGAAGAAGGCTAAGCACTACCTTTCGTTCAGCAGTGAATTCTTCGTAGATTTTGACGATCTGGAGAGCATGGCCTCGGATGATAAAAGGATGGATATAGTGGCTATGGAGAGGCTGGTTAACAAAGGCGACTTGGTGTGTTGCTGGTGTGGACAGCAGTTCGGCCGCCAGTTCAAGAAATTACAAAACCATTTGATGCTAGAGTGCAGCAAACGGTATCGCCGGGACAAGGTTGAGGTACCTGACACTCATAAGACCGATGACAAACTAGATGGCAAGTTTGATATTTATTAAGCGATGAGATGGAGACAAGAGTGCAAACACGCGGACGAAGTAAAAAAAAAAAAATAATAAAATAAAGAAGCGGACAAATGGCATAGCCCAAGCATAAACACTTTTTTTTCCTTTTGTATAAACGAGAAGGATTGCTTTCCATGAGCTGCTTTTCTTCCTGCCTTCTTCCTCTCTAGCCGCGTGATCTACTAACTTCTTCTTCTTCTTGCGCCTTCCCCTGAACTTTATCTACGGTTACCGACCTGGTAATGACAACCACTGCCCGGCAACTAGGATCCCTTGAACAATATTCTGCAGCCCGCCATGTTCTAGGAATGATGCCAATGGTCGTTGTTTCGGCCACTTACAGCGTACCAATCACGAAACGTAACTTATATCCTGCACTGGCGAATCTTATTGAGGATCACACGTTGCTAGGGTGCAACATCTTTGAGGAATACGACACCAGTAATAAACGACTCTATATTGTAAAACAATTGGACAAAATTGAGCTGGACGATGTCGTGCAGTTTTTGCCCAGCGAGCCTTTGAGCCAATTTGTCAACAACGTGGCCTTCAATACAGTGATCCCATACAATGATCCTTCGCGGCCCTACTGGCGAGTCTATGTTCTGGGCAACCATGAGGTAGTATTCGGATTTGACCATGGGATGTTTGATGGAAATTCGGGAAGAATGTTTCATCAAGAGCTGTTGGACAGAATGCGAAGCACATCAAATCCTGGCCGGAGGTTATCTTCTTTGTCACCTAAGACGTCATCATCGTCACCCTTTCCTACTGCCGTCTGCCCTTCCCCGCATTACCTTCCGCCTTGCCTCGAAGACGTTGTCTCCATTAAGCCGCCCGTGACCACGGTCATAAAAAAAGTAGTCGGCGACATGCTGTTCGGCTCCTCGTCAGCATGGACAGGTCCTCCGGCCTTTGTGCCATACTCGTCAAAGACCGTCTTTTTTAGTATTACCGGAGACTCGCTGCTGACATTGAAACGCAGGTGTAAGCAATTTAACGTGTCGCTTACCTGCATGCTCTTTGGCGCGCTCACTATGAGCATTCTGCCGGAAATCCCGAGCGAATACAATAGCAGTACAGGCGTGGGGACTGCTATTACAAGTGGCAAGGGTAAGCCTACGACGATCAAGTTCACGTGTCCCATTAATGCGCGACGATTCCTTCCAGAACCAGAATGCAACATCAAGTTTGGTAACTACGTGCACACTCTAGACTACAGTTTGAACATCGCACCTCGAACCAGTTATAGTTACCGATCTGAGCAGGAGCTGGTTATTGAGTGGGCGCAAAGGTTTCAGCAGTCCCTCACTGACACATTGTCCTATCCGCAGTCTATGGCGCACTATACAGGCATGCTGCAGTACGTTAACGTGGAGGACTACTTGAAGGGCAAAGTCTCGCAGCCTAGAGGGAACCTGGCTGAAGTGTCGAACTTGGGCGTTGTGTACATCCCCAGAGCCGACAATGATCAACATAATGGCAGTGAAGAAGATGACGATGACAGTGAAGACGACAACGAATACACTCACGGGGCTACTATCACGCGAATGGCGTTTGCCCAAGCTAGCAGTTCTCTGGGAGCTCCGTATATTTTAAATGCAGTGTCTGTGGATGGGGGCGATTTGACGCTGAGCTTGTCAGTGGCTGGCGACAACGCACAGTGTAGCACGGCGATTGCAATCCGCGATAGACTATTAGATGTCCTTTCTGTGATTTGAAATTGGAACGGTCCCCGGCAGTTCACTACAATGGTGCTCAGTACTTACAGGTCACACATGAGCGTGTCGGCATTCAGCACCGATAATCTAACAAGACGACGACAACAACAACAACACAAACAGAAACAAACCAAAAAAAAAAAAAACTAGATGTACGTAATAATAATTCAATTAAATTTGCCACCTCCTAATATGCTTACAACTTTTCATATTCCAATTTGCCCTCCAACTTCTTGGCCTCGGCAACCTTTCGAACAGCTTTCATCATATCATTTTGCACAATGTAATCTCGGTCATCACGGATGGCAAAGAATCCTGCCTCAGTAACCACATTGCGGATATCTGCACCATTGAATCCGTCACTCATCTTGACTAGCGTCTCATAGTCGAATTCTCCCTGCTTGCTGACATCACCGCTATGAATCTTGAAAATTTCTAATCGACCGACCTCGTTAGGCAGTGGGATCTCGATCTTCCGATCAAGACGGCCAGCTCGTAAAAGCGCAGGATCGAGCGTGTCTGGCCTATTGGTGGCCATGATAACCTTAGTCTGGCCTAGATAGTCGAACCCATCCATTTGATTAAGCAACTCCATCAAAGTACGTTGAATCTCTCTGTCTGCACTTGTTCCTTCAGAAAACCGTCGTCCTCCAATGGCATCGACCTCATCCATGAAAATGATGCAGGGCTCGTGCTCCTTTGCGTATTCAAACATTTCACGGATCAGCCGAGCTGATTCACCGATATACTTGTCTACGATAGCACTGGCTGGCGAGAAAATGAAGTTGGCTCCAATCGTGGCCGCCACAGCCTTGGCCAACAGCGTCTTGCCTGTTCCCGGCGGTCCATACAGTAACACACCCTTAGGTGGCTTAATGCCGACACGTATGAACAGTTCAGGGTTCTTTAGTGGCAACTCAATGACTTCACGTAGCTCTCTAATCTGTTGCGACAAACCTCCAATACCGCCAAATGTCAGCTCACCTGGTTCAAATGTCGTCATGTTGTACACTAGAGGATCGACCTCTCGTGGCAGAATCCGCATTATAGTTAGCGTAGTCATGTCAAGTGCCACACGCACACCTTGCTTGAGTTGACGCTTCTTAATGCTGTTACGACATCCGACGATATATCGTGGTCCATTGGAGCTCTTCACGATAAACCGCTCATCGTCTAGTTGTTTTAGTACTTCACCAATAATCTGGCCTACCGATTGAAGCGCCTTAATGTCTTCTTCCGTCTGATCAAAGTCCTTCTCCAATCCTTTGATGGAAAATCGAATCTGTTTAAGTCGGGCATCCCAAGTGCGATGATCTCGTAACTTCCGTTTAAAATCGTCTAAAGCTTTTTCACGTTCTGGGTCACTGGCGGCTGCGCCTGGACCTGCCTCGGACTCCAATGCTGATAGCAACGGATCTTGTTCTGAAGACATTGCTTGATAGTAGTCGTGGAAGTAGTAGTATGCTGTGTTGACACTGTGTGGCGGACAAGTTTGTATGTGTAGTACGTCGGCTTTTAAGTTAAAGTTGGGTTCTCAACTTTTTTTTTTTTTTTTTTTTTGGGTTTTTTTTAAAAAAACCCGAAACGCTTCCTGAATTGCAGTTAAAGTTCGCGAAAAAATCAAGTCCACCTAGAGTACAAAACTAGCCATGGAATACCATGCGGTCATATTATGTGGAGATGGACTCAATCTCAGTCCATTCTCAGCAGTTAGAGCATCCGGAACGTTTAAGCCTCTACTGCCTGTTGCAAATCGCCCGATGGTAGAGTATCCTCTAGACTGGGCTCGCCAAGCTCTATTCAGTAAGGTCACAATTGCGGTTCCCAGCGCATTCGAACAGGAAATGCAACTCTGCGTAGACGAATACAAAAAGAAACTCGCCGCCTCGGCCGCAGCTGCTCCCCCGCCGACTATTAATGTCTTTGGATACACGAGTAAGCACTCTGGAGAAGTCATTGCCGCTTTGGGACACAGTCATATTACCAGTGATTTCGTAGTGCTGCCCTGTGATTTTTTCAGTGATTTGGATCCCAATGCACTGGTTAATACTCATAGAAACAGGGCGTATCCGGACTCGCTCATCACCACCGTGTATTACAAGAACACCGTCGAGACGATTGACAAGAAGGCCCTGGTGCCAGACTACATTGTACACACCCCAGAGGACGAGGTCTCGTCATCATCGCCGCTACTATCATTCGACTCGTCATCGTTGTCAGAAGAGATGATTTTACTAGACATCTTCACTAGAGAATCCGTCAAGGACAAAAAGAGCTTAAATCTGAAGAGTGCTCTGTTATGGAAACATCCCAAGAGTATAGTATCTACTAAACTTCTGCAATCGGCTATTTATTTCTGCAATCGGCAGGTTCTTGATCTGTTCGAGGATCAGTCGAACGCGAACGCCTTGGCCGCCGTCGGCGATAACGCCAAGGCAACCACTGGTGCCGCAGCCGGTTCTAACCCAGCCGAAAGCCCAAATATTGCTCCGAACACAGCAGTTGACTCTTATGCGCCCACGCCTCTTGGAAGCACATACCCTAGTTCGACTAATCTCGCCAGCATAATCAATGCGAATGCAGCTGCAGCCATAGCGGTGTCTTCGACGGCGCGGACGATGAGAGAAGGACGACCTGCGGATTCTTCTGTGGGCTTTTCAACTGATGGCCTAATGGCGGCATCCAATCCAGCGGCAGCGGCAGCAGCTGCCGCCAGCCGTTACAAGATTTCATATTCTGGCAAATCGTGGGATGAGCTTGTGCGAGATATTGCTAAGAGATCTTGGCGACATCGGTACAGCCTGCAACCTGTGATGCTTAAGGTCATCTCTGACATGACATTTATCAGATGTAACAACCTTTCGGCGTATCTAGAGGCCAATCGGTTTATAATGAAACAAGTGGCTCGAGGAGCTGCAGGCAATAAACCGGCAAACAAAGCTGTGAGTGCGGACTCGACAGTGGGAAACGACACTATTCTTGGAGACAAGACTACAGTGAAGCGGTCTGTAGTAGGTAATAACTGCAAGATTGGAAACAAGTGTAGGCTAATGGGATGCGTGGTTATGGATAATGCAGTCATCGAAGATGATGTCCACCTTGAGAACTGTATTATTGGCAAGGGCAGCATTATCGGCACTAAATGCCGCTTGACGAGTTGTAACGTAGAGGGTCTGTATCACGTTAAGAGTGGCACTCAGTCCAAGAATGAGCTGTTACAAAGCATTACCCTTGAAGAACTGGAAGATCGTGAAGAATATGAAGAGGATTATGAAGAATCAGAAGAAGAGGAAGAGGAGGAGGAAGGAGAGTCCGACATGGACGAGGAGTCTGGGTCTGATGTGTTGAGTGAATACTCTGTCAGCGAAGGGGAAGACATTGATGAAGATGACGGTTTATTTGATAGAAGTTAAATAATCTAATTTTTTCTTGTTTTTGCTAGATATGCATGCGTTTTTTTTTTTAAAAAAAAAACAAACAAAACAAACAAACGACGTTGCATTTAGTTATAGTACACAATCTAATCGCGTTCGTCTTCAAGCATTGTTTACTATTATCATACCTCGCCTGTAGCTCCGCCGGCGGGCTCTCGCACACACCATCACCATTCCACTGACTCACTCACCCCGGCTAAACCCTAACCCTAGACAGCACAAAGAGCTTGCCTTTTTTTTGAATTGACATACAACTGAAAGTTTCATCGTTATCCCGAACTACATTCAGCAATGACTGACAAAACGGAACCTAAGACTCTCGTTATGGAGAATACCGCTCGGCGGGATACTTTAATTGCGAGTGAGAAAAAGTATCAAAAAGAATGGGCGGATTCTCATGTATTTGAAGTAAATGCTCCAGATTCTTCAGCTTTGACAGGTGAAGAACTTCGCCAAAAATATCCAAAGTTTTTTTCGACTATTGCTTATCCTTATATGAATGGTGTTTTGCATGCCGGTCATTGTTTTACTTTGTCTAAAGTTGAATTCGCTACAGGTTACGAAAGAATGTTGGGAAGAAATGCGTTATTTCCCTTAGGATTTCACTGCACTGGATTGCCTATTAAGGCGTGCGCCGACAAGCTTGTTCGAGAAATTGAACAGTTTGGCCAAGCCTTTGAGAATGCTCCAAAGGAAGAACAAGAGGAATTACAGGAACTTGCAAGAGAACAAGTAGAGGCTCAGAAAGAGGCCAAAGTGGATATCACTAAATTTACAACCAAGAAGTCCAAGGCCACTGCCAAGCAGGGCCGAGCCAAGTACCAGTTCGAAATTATGATGCAGCTCGGAATCCCAAGAGAGGACGTGCACAAATTCGCCGACGCTAACTACTGGATCGAATACTTCCCACCTTTGTGTCAACAGGACTGCGAGAGCTTCGGTGCCAGAATCGACTGGAGACGATCTTTCGTAACTACTGACGTTAATCCATACTATGATGCTTTTGTGCGATGGCAGATGAACGCTCTTAAGAAGTTGGACAAGATTAAATTCGGTCTGCGGTACACTATTTTCTCCGCCAAGGATGGTCAGCCATGTATGGACCACGACCGTCAAACCGGTGAGGGAGTCAATCCCCAAGAGTACACCGCCATTAAGATTAAGGTTTTGGAATGGCCCGAAGCAGCCAAGAAGGCCATTGAGGAGGCTGGCAAGCCTGAACTGTTGTCAGCTCCCGTCTACATGGTGGCCGCTACTTTAAGACCAGAAACCATGTACGGACAGACGTGCTGTTTTGTCAGCCCCAAGATCACCTACGGCATCTTTGATGCTGGCAAGGACAACGGATACTACATCTGCACAGAGCGCGCATTCAAGAACATGTCGTTCCAAAACCTTACTCCTAAATGGGGCGTCTACGATGCTACCATGCAAATCAGTGGTGCTACCCTTATTGGGGCTAAGATTCGTGCCCCATTGTCTGTGTACCCTGAATTGCGCGTCTTGCCTATGGACACCATCTTGGCTAATAAAGGTACCGGTGTGGTTACTTCAGTTCCTAGTGACTCTCCTGATGATTTTATCACGTGCCGCGACTTGCAAAACAAGCCTGAATACTACAAGATTGAGAAAGAATGGGCATCGCTCGAACCTATCGAGATCATTGCTACTCCTTCATATGGTAACCTTACTGCTCCTAAGTTGGTAGAAGACCTGAAGATCAAAAGTCCCAAAGATAAAGATGCACTGGCCCAGGCTAAAGAGTTGGCCTACAAGGAGGGATTCTACCAGGGCACTATGGTTATTGGCAAGTACAAGGGAGAAAAGGTCGAAGCTGCTAAGCCGAAGGTCAAAGCGGATTTGATTGAGAGCCGTGAAGCGTTTGTGTACAATGAACCAGAGTCTACGGTCATTTCTAGAAGCGGCGACGAGTGTATAGTTTCCTTACAGGACCAATGGTTTACTGATTACGGTGAGGAGAACTGGAGAAAGCAAGCTGAGGAATGTTTGGCAGAAATGAACACATACACTGCTGAGACCAGACACGGATTCCAAAAGACTTTATCATGGTTGAAGAACTGGGCATTGTCCAGAACCTATGGATTGGGAAGCAAGATCCCATGGGATCCCCAGTACTTGGTTGAATCTTTGTCTGACTCCACCATCTACATGGCTTACTACACTGTTTGCCATTTCCTTCATGCTGATTACTACGGACGTGAAAAGGGAGCCTTGAATCTGTCGCCTGAACAGATGGTCGATAAGGTTTGGGACTACATTTTCGCCCGCGTAGAGTATTCTGCAGACATCAGCGAGGAGTCTGGAATTTCTAAGGAGCACTTAGACAAGATGAGACGGGAGTTCGAGTACTTCTACCCGTTGGACTGCCGTGTGTCTGGTAAAGATTTGATTCCTAACCACTTGACGTTCTTCATCTATGTGCACACCGCGTTGTTCCCCAAGAAATTCTGGCCTCGTGGAATCCGGGCTAACGGACACTTGTTGTTGAACAACGAAAAGATGTCTAAGTCTACTGGTAACTTCATGACCTTGTCGCAGATTGTTGACAAGTTCGGTGCCGACGCTACTAGAATTGCCTTGGCTGATGCTGGTGATACTTTTGAAGATGCCAACTTCGATGAACACAATGCCAATGCTGCAATTTTGCGGTTGTACAACTTGCGGGAATGGATGGAAGAGATTACCAAGCCTGAGAATTTGTCCAAGTTGAGAACTGGACCCTTGGATAAGGAAGCCACTTTCCTTGACCGTGCATTTGCTGCAGAAATCGACTCGTTGATTGAGACCACTAAGGAGCACTATGACACTGCATACTACAAGGCTGCGCTCAAGTCTGGATTGTTTGATTTGCAAGCTGCCAGAGACTACTATAGAGAATGCACGGCATTGCTTAACCAGACCATGCACAGGGACTTGGTGTTGAGATACATCGAGGTACAGGCATTGTTGTTGACACCTATTGCACCTCACTTTGCTGAGCATATATGGAAAGAGGTCCTCAACAGACCAGGCACTGTTCAAAATGCCAAGTTCCCTCAAGCTAGTGCCCCAATTGACAAGGAAATCTTAACCGCTGTCAACTATGTACGAAACTTGTCAAGAACTATTCGGGAAGCCGAAGGCGCCGCTATGAAGAAGCAAAAGAAGGGAAAGAAGGCACCTGCTCCAGGTACTGAGTTCGATCACAAGAAACCCACCAAGCTGACTGTCTACATTGCTAAGGGATTCCCTGACTGGCAAGAGCAGTACATTGAGCTTGTCCGCCAGGAGTTTGAGAAGTCCATGAATTTGGACTTCACCCCAGAGTTCCGACAACAAGTGTCCAAGCTCGGAGACGTCAAGCGCGGTATGCAGTTTGTCAACCATTTAAAGACCAGATTGTCCGAGGGCGAGACTGCTGGATCAGTATTTAACAGAGAGCTTATCTTTAATGAGATTGCTACCGCCAAGGAGATTGCGCCTTTGTTGCAACAGTCAACTGTAGCATCTAAGGTTGAGAAGTTGCAACTTGTTGGAGTGTCAGAGAAGGCCGGTCAATACACCGGAGTTGATTTGATCACTGGAGAACCAATCGAAGTTCCTGCATCTAAGATTGTTGCCGAGGCAGTGCCGGGATCTCCCGCTGCAGTTATTGCAAACGTATAAACGGGATAAATGAGTAATATAATATAGTTTCTTGTTCCCTTTGTGTTTTATTTTCTTTTTTCCCCTTAATTTTAGTTTTCGTCATTTGTTTGTTTATTTATTTATTTATTTTTTCAAAGAAAAAGAAACAAATGATAGCGGCCGCTGACCATATTGGAATCCGGGGAAAACGGTTTCTCGTAAATGGGTTCGGAAAAACCTTAGGTTTGTTTATTTTTGCGTCGCGTGCCTGCACACGTAATAGAAGGACGGAAGTTTCACAATCGGCCAATGCCCGTCATAACTGGATCAATAAACAAAGTGATCCGGCAGTTATGTGACATGAACCAAATAAATCATTTTGTATATGTGGGATACGAGGCCGAGTTCATCAGTCAACTTGAAGTTGATAAGTTTGATGCAGCTTCACGAACCAGCAGCCAATCGGAAGACCACCACCACGGGCAACCATCTATCTCATCTAACAGGGAAATCGAGGACCAGATAAGGAATAATTTTAATGTTTATTTTGCCCCCAGCTTGCTAGATGCCATTAGACAGGCCGCACGAATATCGTCATCGTCATCGTCTAAAAATGGCATGTTGACCATTTGGGGAATGTGTAAGCAAATCCAACTGTGGGAGGAAACAAATAGAAAGATCAACAACAATAACAACAACGACAACAGTGGTGATGATTGCAACAGCAGCAACAACAGCAACCGCGACAACAGCAAAAAGAAAAGAATGAACGGAGAAGTTAAGAATTCTATTCACGGAACAAGCTTGATCCGGTTGCTGATGGCTATCAACGGCAGCAACTCAGATGCGGAAAAATTTAACATAGCGGAGCAAATGTCGGACTGGTTTATCGAGCTGGACAAAGGACGGACCCAAGACTACTATCATCTCGAACAGTTTGTTACCAAATGGGAATCTAGGTTAGAAGAAACTTGAACAGGAAAAGCAATGAAAAGAGAAACAAGGTCTCGGCTCGAATAGCAGTTCTCCCGGTTACCATTCCTAGTAGTGGTTTGAGTGTGGACAGACGGTCAAACCACTTTCCTTGTCTGGATAACTAATTATGCTAGATTGGCAAATAAAAGGAAGACAGGAAGGAACGAGTGGTGTAGGATAGACCTGGGTGTGTTTTTTGTTTTTTTTTTCTTCTCATGGAAAATGAAATCTTGGTCTGAATGGTCTGAATGCTGCTCCATGTCACCGTCGCCATCTTTATCTGGCAGTAAGAATGAGAAATTATGCAAATCCTGGCTGTGGAAGTACAGTGCGTCATTGCTTGCTGTCGGGATAATGACAATTTTTTGTCTACAAACTATGACTGACCTAAAATTTAGTCCTGCGCCGTCACGATTCCGATTTCAGACTGCTGTTCACAACGCCAGTTTTCATACTCACATAAAAGGCGACCGCGTTGGATGTCAATACATAGGAAAGCCTGAACATACCATTGATGTGGTAGTCTCGCGGCTGCCATTTTCAGATGTCGAGTTGGTAAGCGAGTTGGTACATGGCTGTAACAGGGAAGAAGGAGAAGAAGAAAAAGAGGAAATGGAAGGGAGAGAAGTGCAAGGAGGGAACCTGAAAGACGAGAGGAAGGACCGAGTGAAAGAACAAACAATTTCTGCTGACAACGACCGTAGCACCACTACCACTACTGGCAGGGGCAAAGACGGTTCTGGAACCGCGGCAGGTTCAACAATAGACGAAGAGAAAATATGCCTAGTGTCGGAGCAAGACGACTCATTCAAGTTCCAGCAACCAATGTGCAATGTGCCAATTAGAACTTGTCAATCAAAAGTTGGATTTAATGCCAAGTATATCAAGTGGAATACTACTACAGATTGCCAATTGTTACTATGTGGAGGGGACAACTGTCAAAAATGTGTTCCAGTATCTGAACCTACGGCCAATTCAGTAGGCATGATTCATTATCCAAAAGGATTTACTAGTATTTTATGGGTATGTAGAACGTGACGGAAGTGATGTGATATCCAAGAATAAACAAATCAACAAATAAATAAATAAAATTTGATGTTCTCTATTTGATTGTTAACAACAATATAGATATGCTAGAGTGCCGGGGTCTCGGACCGTCTCGTGCTATATATCGCATCGCACTCGTACGTTAAAGTTTACGTCAACTCTATTCCTGCACTCCACCCTATTGAACATGTCTAATTTCGAGAGTCAACTTGGAGATTTTATTGCAGATGCTCCACCGGGAGAGGTAAGTGAAAATGTATGAATTTTTCACGGGTTTGATTTTGCTAACCAGCTCGACAGTGTAATGGATGGTATGTAAATGAATTGAGTGTGAAATTGGGAGTCACCCATTCTAACAAGATATCAAGTCGATTGTCGATAATCCGCAATTGATTTCTAATCTCAAGAGTAAAGTAGTGGAACACGACGTCGAGCAGTTCCAAATTGTTAGATTAAACGGCAAGAATTCTCTGGCTTCTCGGTTCAACCGAATTGGTGAGAACAACTACTTTGATGTAACCCAGAACATTGAGTTTACCTATGACCATCATACTACCAAAGTGGATGTGGGCGAACGATACGAGGTTCTTGAGGAGATGTAAGTATTGTTTTTATTCGAAACAGGAGCAGTGAGATTGCCGAAGGTGAAGGTGAAGGAAGCGACACCGCGACGCGGTGCCGTGTCTGAGACCTCTAATGTTTCCTCCAAAAATGTCTCAGCTGTTTCTTCCTTTTACCTTCTCTTTCTCTTTTTTTCTTTTTCTTTTTCTTTTTCCTTTGTCTCATCGATCACTAACAAGCTCCCAACTCAATGACAAATTACAAGCCTATGTGTCGGAACATTTCCCTTCAAATGTAGCGTTCGGGGTGTTTCCACAGAAACAAGACAACAGCATTGTCATTGTCATTGTTGATAACAAGTACTCCCCGTCAAACTTTTGGAACGGTCGCTGGAGATCGTACTATCTAGTTGATCTTGACAGCGGATCAGCAAGCGGAAAAATTCAACTTGATATCCACTATTACGAAGACGGTAACGTGAGACTCAAAACTTGCAAAGAGATCGAACTTTCCGGAGTGACTGTATCGAATATTATTTCAAAGATTTACCTGCAAGAAACAAAATACCAGCAACAAATTAATAAAGCGTTTGTCGGTTTCAATGAGGGACAGTTTAAACAGCTTCGCAGACAGCTGCCAGTGACTAGATCAAAAATGACTTGGGGCAAAGCTATAGGAAATTATAGACTGGGCCAAGACATCGGAGGTTCAAGAAGAGAAACAAATGAAGAGTGAATCAAAAATATCTGGTGTTGTATTGTTATTTATAAATAAATGTTTTATCTATAAAAGTCGGAGCGACAGTGTCTGTGTATGTGTATAATAGTTATAATTATAAATAGAAGATGATCGATGTTAGTGTAAACCAGCCAGCCTGATTGATGCGTGTGGTCGATGACTGCTTTCTGCTTGTTTGATGTTGATGCTTGCGCGATGCAGCTCTCTATTCATTCTATCGCGTACTGTCAGATTCCGGCTTGTCACTTGACAACCCTTCTAATCTTTCATCCGAAGCAACAGACGATGCCGACGATTCCGTCACCATCGACGAAAGCGAAGGCGAGTACATTGAAATAGGTCTGTTGATACCCTGCAATGACATCCGATGGTTCAACGACGGCAAAAGCTCTTCAAACTTGGGCAATCTGGCAATCATATCGTAATCAGGCGGTGACAGTGGCACATCAGAATATACCGGCGGCACTTCATCATCCCATGCAATTCCAAGTCCACTGTGATCAGTAATCATTAAATTGAACTGCATTCTCAAAACCCGCGCAGCTCCCGTTGGGACTGTATGTTTAGCACTTCGATGTGGAAATGCTTCCTCAGAGATTACCAGCTCCAGTACCAACGAATGGCTAATAGATAATCCACAAACCGGATCTTCTAAATTACAGCACATTCCTGCAAGTCGATGAGTAGACATCTCCTGTGATGACAACTCAATCCGCCCATCGCCTGAGAAGTCAGTCTTCCATCCACTTTTGATTTCTCCAGAATCAAGTGTTCTCGTGAACTCAACAGCTTTAACTTGGCCGTCATTTGGTTTCTGCGGAGTCGCAGTTCCCGCTGGAACCTGTAATGGAGTAGCAGACGATCCTCCCTGCTGAGAAGCGGAAGCTGTTGCTGTTTCGGGAGCCTCACTTTGTTCTGACGATGCTTGTGTTTGCGTTGGTGTATGCGGTTGAGCTGACGATGCTAATGCTGAAGCTGCCGAGCCTTCCGCCTGCCGCGTCGATAGCGGATCTGGGAGATCACTCAACGACAGCCCTTCGGTGGGCCCTAATAAAGGGGTCAGGTTAGTGTAAGTGTGTGGAATCTTAGTATGCAAGTCGCACAAAATTGGCCGCATCTTAATCGTCTCATCTACTCGCCAATTAATCTTCCTCATGCGCCAACGCGGTCGACGAGCTTCTTCCACATCCGCGTTCTTCCCGTTACTATGAGTAGCACTAGCGCTAGCAGATGAGGTCGAGGCCACCCGTGGAGATGAAGCCGGTCGCACCCCAGGCGAGTCAACGGGCGCAGACGCACTTCTAGACGAAGAAGGCCGATTGCTTGGTAGGATTGACGGAGATTGGCCTGCCTGGCCGGAACTTGCGCCTACACTGGCCGAAGTAGCAGCAATTGTACTGGCCCTTTTAGTGGTTCCCGTAGTGACGCCATCTAGGGCCAAATCAAAGGCAAATGTCGACATGGGGTGAATAACCGAGGGCAGCACCATTGTAGCCGACAAGTCTGTAGGTGGAAACACCCGGACACTTCTCTTTTCAGATCCTGGAATTATGGCTCTCGACACCTTGATTGGCATCTTCAGTTCGAAATTGGGGATGGTTGGATCACTTGGTGTAGCAACTGCTTTTAGGTAATACGATACATTAAACAAAGGCGATTCGCAAGTAGCCGGCAACGAACCAGGAAGCAGATGCGAAAATGGGTATCCATGAACGCCTGTTGGCAAATCGGCAGCATGGGGTAAAACGTTCCATCTGGCCAATTCGTTGACATAATGAAGACACTTAGAACATTTCGAGCTGGACATCTTTGGGGTACCACTAGATGACGACAATTTAGGAGTGGAGGAATTTCCGCCTCCTCGGACTGAAGACGATACGAGTTTCGACATCGGCTTCTTACCGTTTGTCTTGTCAGATTTGGCGCCAGACGCCGCTGCCGCAACTGCTGAGTTCACAGCTTCCTGGTGGGTATCGATTTGCTGGTATATAGTTAGATGCACTGCGTCCATAGGATATGGATGGTCATTAGTAATTTCTAGGTCAAAGAGTCCCGACAAAAGCGCGCCCGTGGACTCGTTGTGAGGACCGTATAGTATGATTGGCGGACTTTCGATTCTAAATGATAGTTTGACTGGTGGCTTTGGTGGTGGAGCCGGTGAGTGGTGATGGTGGAGCAAAGAAGATGAATGTTCATGTCCTCCTATGCGCGGAGAACCCGGACGACTAAGGGATAACTGAGGTGTTAAAGGCGCGATCGCTGGACTTCTATCAGATAAACTGGGACTAGCCTTTCCCACCGCACTCGATTTAGGACTCGAAGATCCATGGTGCTGGCGATGGTGAAGGGCGGGAAGGAGTTGTCGCATGGTCTTGTGTTAAGACTATACCAACGAAAGAAGCAAATAAATAAATAGCCGTCGTTGTGGCCGACGAAGGTCTATAAGGATGGATAGATAGATTGATTGAGTTTTAGTTTTCTGCCGTCCTTTTTTTTTTTTTTTTTTCGTGGTCGTAAGTTGGATTTTTCTTTTTTTGACAGATCGGCACCGTGCGGCGAGAAAAAAAAAAGGGATCTGTGGCTAGCCTTGTCTTAGAGATATCGTCAGATCCCAACAAGATACACACAATTGTTGGCTGATAATTGTCTGGGGAAAAAAAAAAGTGGGTCGGGATCTACGCCGTATATTATGGCTATTAATGTGCTCATTCTATGACTCAACTGACTGCATATTTCGCATATTGTCGCGACTAGTTGCCTCATTTGAATGCGCATCCCATGATTAAAAATGGCCGCATGGGAATGGTAAATAGTCATATATTGATAAAGATGTCTTTGAGCCATACGATTTAAAGTTAGTCAACCCCGACTTGGTTAAAGTCTACACGGTGCCAGTGCAGCTTAGGCACCGAACCTTAAAGTTTACCTGTCCTGGGTAGGGAAGCAACGTATATACACGTCTCCTTTTTTTTTTCCTTCGCCTGCTGTCGGCCTGAACGACGACCCTCGTCCCGTTGGTTAAATGAGAATCTTATGTGTGGCGGAAAAACCTTCTATTGCTAAAAGCGTGGCTAGTACTCTTGGAGGTGGACGATTTGAAACGAGACATACAAGAAACAAATATATCAAGAATTATGACTTTGTTTATACATTTCCTCAATGGGCTGGCACCGTGCAATGCAATGTGACCATTACTTCCGTGATGGGTCATGTTAATAGCGTGGAATTTAGCCAAGAATACCAAAAATGGTCAAATGTTCGACCAATTGATTTATTTGAAGCTCCTGTAATTAAGATTACAAATAAGGATATGAAAGATGTGGTTACAAACATTCAAAATGAATGCAGAACTGCTGATAAATTATTTATTTGGACAGACTGCGACAGAGAAGGCGAACACATTGGATGGGAAATCATGCAAATTGTTTTGCAGGCCAATAGACGGTTGAGTTATTCTGATGTAAAGCGGGCAGTCTTCAACAACATTGAGCCTTCCCATATAAGACACGCAGCTAACCATCCAGTCAATTTGGATTTGAAACAGGCTGATGCTGTTCAGGCAAGAATAGAGATTGATTTGAGAATCGGCGCTGCTTTGACAAGGTTTCAAACGTTTCTGCTACAAGATGTCGTCGCGTCTAATATGAGCGTTGCGGATACTAGGGGTGGTCGCGGTAACAATACCAGGAATGATAATAGGAACGGTAATAATAACAACAATAATACCAAGAAAAGCTCCGTAATCTCTTACGGATCCTGCCAATTTCCTACGTTGGGCTTTGTCGTCGACCGATACAACACAATCAAGAACTTCGTCTCTGAACCCTACTGGACAATCGATATCAAAGTCTCCAAGTCCCGTCGTCAAATTCCCTTTAACTGGAAACGCGGTCAAATCTATAACAGAATGGTGACAGGAACAATTTACGAGCATTGTTTGAAAAGTTCAGAACGAGGCAGGATTGTCCGTGTCGATAGGAATCCTACGTCGAAATGGAGGCCCCTTCCGCTGACCACAGTAGAGCTACAAAAGCAGGGAGCCAAGTATTTACGAATGAGCTCCAAAGCGGTAATGGATGCTGCAGAGCTACTGTATACCAAGGGATACATTTCATATCCGCGTACAGAAACTGATCAGTTTGACAAATCTATGGATCTGCGGAAGCTCGTCCAGCTTCAGACTTCCGATTCTGAATGGGGGGCCTATGCCGGTCAGCTATTGGCTGATAACAACAGCAATAATTCCACCAACAGCTTCACAGACCCCAGGCACGGCAGTCACAATGATAACGCGCATCCCCCAATACATCCAGTCAAGAGCATTGCAAGGAATTCTAATGAGGTTACTGCTCCCATGCTCAAAGTGTATATTTTTGTGACCCGGCACTTTTTGGCATGCTGCAGTAAAGACGCGCAAGGGTACAAGACCTTTGTTACACTGGACTGGGGCGCAGAAATATTTACAAAGTCTGGCCTGGAGGTAACTCAACGGAACTTCTTAGATGTTTATCCATATGTCAAATGGGAAACCAATGAGTTGCCTGACTTTGCTGAGGGAGAGCTGGTCGCTATCAGTACTGCAATGATGAAAGAGGGTAAGACTTCTCCGCCCTCTTATCTCACTGAAAGCGATCTGATTGAACTAATGAACAAGAACGGTATTGGCACTGATGCAACAATTGCTGAGCATATTGATAAAGTCATTAAAAGGGAATATGTTATCAAAAAGCCCAAACGCCCGAGTCCTATATTTGTACCATCAATGCTAGGAGTCGGACTAGCTGAAGGGTACAACAGGATTGGTAAGGATCTGTCATTGACTAAACCTGTGCTGCGTAAACAAATGGAACTAATGATGACCAGGATATGTGGGGGACAACTGACGAAAGACGAAGTGATTCGCCAGAATGTCGTCAAATACAAGAACGTCTATGAACTTGCCGACCGTCAAAAAGCCGTGCTCCGGGATACAGTTTCTACATTTATTAGGATGGATCCTGTCGAGATTTAAACTAACTACTACTAGTATAGTATCTACTACTAACGAACTTTGTTTTACATGTTGCTGTTTCCTATGCGGAAGTATAGTGGAGCATTGCGGGACCATCTGCATGTTTTTGCACTCGAATGCAAGTATATTGTAATATAAGGGATATAATGCTGGCATGACCTCTTCTTGTGGATCTTTTGTCTTTTTTTTTTCTTGTTTTATTTTCTTTTTGTTTCTTTGCCTCGGAAGCCACACCAAAAAATGGTCACTCGACATATGTTTCAGCCGTGCAGGCCTCCCCTGAGCTGCGCTTGATTGCGAATCGACATCGTGGCAGCGCCCATGGGTAAGGGCTCAACTGTAAAACAGGATCCACCACTATCCGGTATTTAGGAGAGAGTCTCAAGTTCTTAAATTAGGACTGACCGTTTCCATCTTATCATCCCCCTTTACTAACAACAACGACAGCAAGCGAAAGATGGACGATCAAAGTAGAAAAATTGAAAACGCTATAAGAGCATTTCAGGAGAAAAAACCATTACCGAAAATTGATTTCACCGTTTACCGCTCAGATGACGGAGATTTACTGTCAACTACTGAGCGAGTAGTCAAATCAGTTCCAGCGCCTGCATCAAATTTCCCGACAGATGATGAATTGTTTATTCCGAACACATGGCCAAGAAAAATAAACTTGCCGTTTTTGAAGTCTCATCTATTCAGAGAAGGCAGATTAACCGAAGATCAAGCTTTGTATATTATTGAAAGCGGTACTAAACTGCTGAGCCAGGAGCCAACACTGCTTGAACTTGACGCTCCACTCACCATCTGTGGAGATATTCATGGACAATATTATGACTTAATGAAGCTATTCGAGTCTGGCGGGGACCCTGAAACCACCAGATATTTATTTTTAGGTGACTACGTTGACAGAGGATATTTCTCAATCGAATGTGTGCTCTATCTATGGTCGCTGAAAATCTCGCGGCCAAACAGCTTTTTCTTTTTACGAGGCAACCACGAATGCAGACATTTGACTGACTATTTCACATTCAAACTGGAGTGCAAACACAAGTACTCTCTTAAAGTGTACGACGCATGCATGAACTCATTCTGCGCCTTACCACTCGCAGCAATCGTCAACAAACAGTTCTTTTGCGTGCATGGAGGGCTTAGTCCTGAACTTCATACCCTCGACGATATTCGCACTCTGGACCGGTTCAGAGAACCGCCAACCCATGGACTAATGTGCGACTTACTGTGGTCAGATCCGATTGAAAACTTTGGACAACAAACGTCACAAAGTGAAAAGCATTTTGTCCACAATCATGTCCGCGGCTGTTCGTATTTTTACACATACAATGCCGTTTGTTCATTTCTGGCCCGAAATAATCTATTGTCAATTATTCGTGCTCACGAAGCTCAAGATGCTGGGTACAGAGCTTATTTGGAGACTGCAAGCACAGGCTTCCCCTCGCTAATGACAATTTTCTCTGCTCCGAACTATTTGGACGCTTATAATAACAAGGCAGCGGTGGTAAAATATGAAAATAACGTGCTAAATATTCGGCAGTTCAAAGCATCTCCTCACCCCTATTGGTTGCCCAACTTTATGGATATCTTTACATGGTCATTACCATTCGTTGGGGAGAAAATTACTGACATGTTAATTTCAATTTTGAATATATGTACAAAGGAAGAACTTGAGGAAGATACTACTGACTCAACTGTTAGAGCTGTTGCAATGGCTCAAGTGAAGAAAGACTTCGACAGAAGTAGGGCTGTGGCTGGTACTAATGTTCCTCCTGCCGTCACTAACGCGGGCAGTGTTAACGGCGAGCACAACGGACATGGTGCTGATATCCATGGTGCACCTCAAGAAGACCTAGAAGTCAGACGAGACCGTCTTAAAAATAAGATTCTTGCAATTGGCAGATTGTCGAGAATGTTTCAAGTATTGCGTCAAGAAAGTGAATCGGTTAGCGAGCTTAAAGCAGTATCTGGCGGTAAGCTGCCAACTGGTACATTGATGCTCGGCGCTGATGGTATTAGAAATGCTATTTCCTCATTTGATGAAGCACGAAGAGTTGATTTAATTAATGAATCTCTTCCTCCAACTGCTACAGAAAAGGCAAGACAAGAAGAAGAACAAAGAAAGCAAGCAATGTCACAGGCGATGGATGACGCTGATAAAGATGAAAAAATTCAGAGGCTTGCAAGACGGTTATCGTTACGATAATATATATTATAGACTGAGACTTTTTTTTTTTTTTTTTTTTTTCTTCTGTCAGGTTGGTCGCTTTTGCCATATGCACCGTGCCATATTAGCTGATTTAAATCGAAGAGATGAGTGAGTCGATAACCCACAAAAAACTCAGAGTCATTTGCCGCGTTCTAGCCTAATATTGCTGAAATTGTACAATTGAAGAAGATGATGTGTCAGTTTTAAAACCGTCTTGTGCCCAACAAATTTCTTGTGCTCCCTACGAAAGACGGTGTCCATCGGATAAATAATATATCAAGCCAAGTGCGCTAGAATTCGTATCGCTTTCCCATTGTTTAAAGCAAGCGACTGAGAACGGCACCTGGGAGATGTATCGTAGGTCGATACACGGGCATCTCTATCATGAGTAAGAAAACATAATGTAGCGGGTCTAATCTCGGTCATATCTTTGCATGTATTCGCGGTCATCCCATGGCGACCCTGAATAGGTGGTTAACTCATTACCTATTTGAGTCGCTCCTTACCCTGGAGATTCGGCGGGGATCTGCCACTGCCAGGGACCGTTGATCTTAACCATAACCCAGATGCTCATTATAGTATCATGTCAACTATTATCCCTGCATGCCCATGCACTGTCGATCAATTCCGATCTTTCGTATAACGGTTAACAAAGAAAAAAGAAAAAAAAAGAAAAACATGAAACACGTCAAGAAGATCAGGTACCTTGCAGGACTTCTGCTCAGCTATAATCACAATCATTAGCTACTGCAACGGTTTTTGAACAGCAAAAGAATGTCAACTTCATCGAGTACCACAGTGACAATCCTGGCATCAATCCTATCAGGAATGGCAGGCGTCATTGTAATAATTGGTAGTTTAACAGTTATCCGGATATGTTACAAACGACGCCAACTAAGTTCGAAATTGAAACCCCTGCAATTGCCTCTTCATTGCAAAGAAAAGTCTTTCCAGTCGTTTCAAGGAACGTGTAGCAGTGAAATTGCGTCAACTTTCCGACAATCCCAAGAAAAAAGAGAATTCTTGATGAAACAAAATAACAGACAAGCTCAAATGATTGAGTTGCCTAGTCCGAGACTTTATCCGGTCCGTAGTGAGACGACATCGAGATCTTCATGGGAAAGATCAAATTCTATGACATCCTTTTCGTCTATGTCTTCTCTGCACTCTGCTGGACCGAATAGAATCTTCATATGCAGAGTGTCAGATGTCGACAGCGAAAGAACCATGATTAACACCCCTGACCTCAGCTACCGTGATTTTAGCACCAGCACCACGAAGAATGTAAACGGAAGTAGTAGGGCCAACGTCGGTAACAACAACAACAACAGCAGCGGCAGCCGCAACAGCAGTGACAGCAAAATTAGTAACACTAATGATACCAAGTTGATTCATAAGAACAGTGCTGAAACTCTGATCGACAAGAAGAAGTTGAAGTTTTATTCTACAAATATGACACCACAACCATCGCCAACCAGTATTTTATCTGCTGCTACACTTTCAGGCTCTATGCTCTCCTCGTGTTGGGACCCAAAGGATGACGCTGAGCCAGGCTGCGCTCAAGCTTATACCTGCACTGAACAGCCCGCCAAACCAGCTAAGCGGTGGACTTCCAATAATACGCTAATGGAAGGCATCAATTTGGTTCCTCCTCCGCCTATTTACTTTAAGTCGTCTCACAGACGAAACCAACGAAGACACTATGCAGTGGTCGCCTAATTTATTTCTTTTGCACATCATATCTTTCATGAGTTATTTCTCTTTTGTTTCTGGGGTTTTTTTCACTAATAACTAATGTAATTTTAATTTACACCTGCTCTCTTTCACTGTTAGCCATTCACTAGAGATTATATAAGCTAATCACATTCCGCTTCGGTTTCTCGACTAGCCCAATACAATAGTATCTTCGTCTTCGTCCTCTCCACCCCCGTGTTTTGCCCAGCACTCACTCAAAGTCTCGTAGATTTCTTTGATATGCTCAATCTGGTCTATAGACGGCACAATTGTCATCTCAACAACGCTCCAATCATCACCTTCAGTATCTCCTTGAGAGGTTATGTTGTCTGCCTCGATTTGAAGGTAGATTGATCTGTCGTTACTGTCATCAGACTCCCCATGTTGAATGGCGTAGGCGCTCAAACATTCATATGGTATTGATATTCCGCCAATTGCTTCTTGCTGAAACCATACAATCAGTTCGTTTGACGTGATGTATACACGACTCGATGCATCATCAATATCAAATCCATCTTGTCGGTCTTCGCTCGGAGCTTCCGCAGTCAATGAGGGCGCCGGCAACCTCACCCCATCTATCTTGCCAGATGATTTGCTACAGAAGCTTCGAGCTCCATTTAACTTGTAGTGAAGTATTGGTTTATCTTCCGGCTCATTTGTTCTCCCGTCATCAGCTTCCTGCAATTGATAAAAATCACTTTCTACTGGCTCTCTCTTAATTACTTCAACGACTCCCATCGAAGAAAAAAAAAAACATAAAAAAAGTAATGACAGCTGTGGGATTTGAACCCACGCCTCTTACGAGATCCGAATGCCCCCGGTTTGAACCGGATAAGATTGCTCTTGAGTCGGACGCCTTAGACCGCTCGGCCAAACTGTCAACTTCGAAATTTTGTTAAAATGTAGTTTTCAGCATATTATCCAAAGTGCCGCAGGTCACGTGATCTCACAGAAACAAAAGTTGTTCTTTTGCGACCAAAAGCAGTCAAAACTCATTGTTTCGCACTGGAAAGATTCGATATGATGGCGTGCCGCCGAGCACTCCGATGGCGAATGGGAGTAAATCCCCTACAACCCCTAGTGGATCGAACGCAGAATAGTGAGGATATGCGGGTAAAGCAATCCCCGTTACACAGCTTATTTGGAGTCTTAGCTGACTATGACTTGGGCGAATTCCCTCAAGCCTGGGCCAAAGTTAAGCCGCCCTGGAGCCAACTAAGCGAAGATGAACAGGAGTATAACCAAGACCTCTATCAACGACAGAGAACCGCCAAGCAAGTCCTCTTGGCTAAGGCAAGTGAAAAGTGGCAACAACGATACAATGCGGACACCGCAGGTAAAGACTATCGGGCAGCCTTCCCGGATGCTAAGGTAGATGTGCAGGTGCGCAATCTTATCTTAGCGCCATTTATGTATGAAGCACCGAGAGCACTCTTCAGTCTCTTGATCCAGTTTAGAACACGGAAAGCGCTAGTGGGAGCGTGGTTCCAGGAAATTAATGTGACACGGCCTACCTACAATTGTAGATGTGGCCAACTAGAATCTATTTCTCATATTCT
>JAKTVX010000100.1:0-25249 GCA_030581755.1 Crinitomyces ghanaensis
AAAAAAAAAAAAAAAAAAAAAAAAAAAAAAAAAAAAAGGAAAAGAGAAAAAGAAGAAGAAAGAGACGAAAAAAATGGATAATAAAATGATGGACTGCAATTGGGATCTAAAATTGAAAGATACTACTGATAGATAGACGCGATGTACGGAACAAAAATATAAATCTGAAGAGCACTGAATAAATTTATTGGCGGCGCATAGGATATACATATGAATATACGGCATTGTCTCAGCGAGACAGCTCTGAAATGTTAAATTACTGCACTTCGAAAGCGTTTTTTATACCTTTTTCTCTCCCAGGTTAGAGAGTCCGCCCGTCGTGGAAACTAGATGGGCCGTCAAAGAGCCTGGTTTTGTTGATGAAAAGATTAACATTAAAAATCGAAGCAAATTTATAGGCCGTCCATGGGAGACGCGCGGCTGACCTCAGCCTTGCATATCCGAGAGGATAGAATTCACAAAATGGAAAGACTACTGTAATAGAAAATCGCACAAAAAGAATTGTGACTCAAAGAATTGGCTGAGGATTAAATGAAAATTTTGGATCTTCTTAGTGAATCTCACGAAACGCGGCCGCAGGTCTGGCAAATGAACAGGTCGGAGCCGCAAGTCATTCGAACATTCCATCGAGCATGTCTCGGGTGCTACAGCAATGGACTTAATACAGAGTCAACGTTTAGCCCTCGTGACAGACAACTCCTTTCTTCTTTGTAGGAAAACAACTGCAGGGTTTAGTACTAAGTTCGATGTTCAACGGCCCCGCCCCCTTAACCTTACTTGGATTGCGTGCGGGTTCTCTCATTGTGAGTGTGAAATTTTTGACTCATCAAGTCAGCCCCATTAAGTTGACATTTTCACCTACCACCACGTTCGTGCTAAAACGTATCAGTCAGTCAGCTACAAGGCGTGTAGCAAATAATTCAGCAGCGCGACGATTGACAACGATGGTTGAAAAAACAGAAAAAGAATTAGAAAAAGAGCGCAAGAAGGCCGAGAAATTGGCCAAGTTCAAGGCCAAGGAGGCTAAGCGACAAGCTCAACAACAAGAACAGCAAGCCAGTAATAAATCAGAAAAGAAGAAGGAAAAGGAGCCTAAGGTAAAGGAGCCCGAACCAGAGTTTGTGGATAAGACTGTTCCTGGTGAAAAGAAGATTCTTGTATCTCTTGATGATCCTTCCCTCAAGGCCTATAACCCTATCAATGTAGAGTCTTCCTGGTACGCATGGTGGAAAAAACAAGGCTTTTTCGAGCCTGAGTTTGGTCCAGATGGAAAGGTTAAGAAGGAGGGATTGTTCACTATTCCCGCTCCTCCTCCTAATGTTACCGGAGCCCTGCATATCGGACACGCATTGACCATTGCCATTCAAGACACTTTAATTAGATACCACCGTATGAAGGGTAAGACTGTATTATTTTTGCCTGGATTTGATCACGCTGGTATTTCTACTCAATCAGTTGTAGAGAAGATGTTGTGGAACAAAAATAAGCAGACCAGACACGATCTTGGACGCGAGAAATTTACCAACATTGTGTGGGATTGGAAGCAAGAATACCATGATCGGATCAAGGGACAATTGGAGCGACTCGGCGCATCATATGCGTGGACCAGAGAAGCCTTCACTATGGACGACAAGCTTTCCAAGGCGGTACTTGAGGCCTTCGTGCGATTATTTGATGACGGAACTATTTACCGTGCGTCTAGATTGGTTAACTGGTGTGTTGCTCTCAACACTACGCTGTCTAATTTGGAGGTCGAAAACAAGGACATCGCTGGACGAACCCAGTTGTCCGTTCCTGGATACACTGACAAGGTGGAGTTTGGAGTTATCACTTCATTTGCTTATCCTGTAGAGAACTCGGACGAGAAGATCATTGTTGCTACTACGCGTCCCGAAACCATGTTCGGAGATACAGCTATTGCCGTTCATCCGGACGATCCGCGATACGAGCATCTGCATGGCAAGTTTGCTGTGCACCCATTCGTCGACCGTAAGATTCCCATCATCTGCGATTCGGAAGCAGTAGATATGGAGTTCGGTACCGGAGCTGTCAAGATCACTCCATCACACGACCCCAACGATTACCAGACTGGTAAGCGCCACGATTTGGAATTTATCAACATTATGAACGATGACGGTACTTTGAACGACAATGCTGGCAAGGAGTTTGCAGGCATGAAGAGATTCGATGCCCGAAAGCAGGTGATTAAGCGACTAGAGGAGTTGGGCCTTTTGATTGAACAGAAGGACAATCCTATGACTATTCCCACATGCGCCAAAAGTGGAGATGTGATCGAACCCTTGATGAAGCCGCAATGGTGGGTCGCTCAAAAAACCCAGGCCGAGATGGCAATTGACGCCGTGAAATCGGGCAAGATTACCATTTTCCCGTCAACATCAGAGAACGAGTTCTATCACTGGATGAACAACATTCAGGACTGGTGTATTTCCCGTCAACTATGGTGGGGACATAGGTGCCCGGTTTACTTTGTCAGATTCGATCAAGAGACCTTGGACCCGGCTGAGGAGGCGTTGCGCCGTGAGCAGTCACAATCCTGGATTGCAGGCCGAACCCTCGAGGAAGCCCAGAAGAAGGCTGAAGCCAAGTTCCCTGGCAAGAAGTTCGTTCTTGAGCAAGATGAAGACGTGCTTGACACATGGTTTTCTTCCGGATTGTGGCCGTTCTCGACACTTGGATGGCCAGATCTCAATTCCAAGGACTTCAAGGACTTTTATCCTATGTCACTTTTGGAAACCGGATGGGATATTCTGTTCTTCTGGGTCGCGCGGATGATTATGCTTGGGCTCAAATTGACAGGCGAAATTCCTTTCACTCATGTATACTGCCACTCGCTTGTGCGTGACGCTCAAGGAAGAAAGATGTCTAAGAGTTTGGGTAATGTTATTGATCCTCTTGATGTTATTGCAGGTATCCCACTTGAAGGATTGCATGCCAAATTGCTGCAAGGTAATCTTGATCCTCGTGAAGTTGAAAAGGCCAAACAGGGTCAAAAGATCTCATTCCCTAATGGAATCCCTCAGTGTGGTACAGACGCGTTAAGATTTGCCTTGTGCGCATATACTACCGGAGGACGAGATATTAATCTCGATATTTATCGTGTAGAAGGATATAGAAAATTCTGCAACAAGATCTATCAAGCCTGCAAGTTTGTGCTCATGAGACTTGGTGAGGGATACCAACCTCCTGCCTCCAGCGAGCCGACTGGCAAGGAAAGTCTTGTTGAAAAGTGGATTCTCCACAAGTATGCAGGCGCTGCTAAGGCTGCTGCCGACGGCCTTGAAAACCGTGACTTTTTAGAGGCCACATCATCGATCTACAACTTCTGGCTATACGAATTGTGTGATGTATACATTGAGAACTCCAAATACCTTATTCTTGAGGGCACTCCTGCAGAGCAACAAAGTGCCAGGGACACTTTGTACACATGTTTGGAAGGTGCTCTTCGTATGATCCATCCATTCATGCCATACATTACTGAAGAATTATGGCAACGTATCCCTCGAAGACCCAGCCATGGAATCACCATTATCAAGGAGCCCTATCCCGAGCTGCCCAGTGCCATTGATGAAAAGGCTGAGCGTGCATATAATTTGGTTTTGGATGTTGTCAAGGGTGCCAGATCGTTGTTGGCACAGTATGGAATTCTTAAGAATGCTACTGTTATTGTCAGTGCTACATCTGACGAGGCTTTCAAGACTGTATCTGAGCAAGAGGCATCTATTTTGTCATTGGTCAAGGCTGCTTCCAAAATGGAGGTTTCCAAGGATCCCACTCAACCTGAAGGATCAGTTGTGTCGGTAGTATCGCCTGATTGCTCGGTCTACGTCATCGTTAGAGGTCTTGTGGACTTTGATGCGGAGATCAAGAAAGCTGAGCAAAAGATTGAAAAGACTGAGAAGTCCCGTGACCAGCTTATCAAATCTATGTCTGTGAAGGACTATGAGACCAAGGTCCGCAAGGAAGTTCAAGAGAACAACACCAAGAGGCTTGGTGAGCTTGAGGCAGAGATTGCAGGTATGAAGGCTATGGTTGAGAACTTCGAGCGTCTTAAGATGTAAGTAGAGCTAGAAGAACGATACACCTAGATGAAGGATTAAATTTGTTTATAAATATTATATATAAATACACTGGATAAATAATGATAACAACAATCATTGTAAATAATAATAATATCATTAACTTCTTGTTATGTGCGACCAGGTTATCATTCATTAGTTTTCTTGGAATTACAGGCGACGATTTTAATCTTGTCAGCCATTACAATATCACCATTATCCATTTTGAACTGGATATCCTTTACAATAAACGTCCAAACATCGTCGCAACATCGATATGTACGCAAATGCCCCTTCATAGTTAATCTTGTCTTGACATTTTCGCGCAAATGATCAGCCATAGCTTGGTCGAAATGCGCCAATACCTTAATGGCCAACTGTGGATCGATTTTTGAATTAGAAATCAAATGATCTAAAGTGTCGGTCAAGGCGACGCCAATGCTTGTTAGTTTCAACCGCCCAAAAATAAAAGGAGAAGGTATATATCGACATAAGAAAAAACATCAAAACTGGTTATTGCCTACCTACTACGTCGATATAGTACATAAACTGGCGCTGTACTCATTATCTTCGCATGTAAATGTGATTTATATATGAATGCGAGGAACAACGATAAGGGTTTGCCTTATTTCCGCGGGTTAGGGGGTGTTGCTTAGAAATAACTTCATGGATATTAATGGATATACGATAAGTCAATGAGAGAGAAATATGAGCGCAATCCGCGTTCCAACAGGAGTCTGAATTATGATCTTGCATCGTTGCGAACTTATGATCAATCATGGATATATAATGAACATTTTCAAGTGTTTGTGATTCCACCAATGAGGCCTTCGTTCGGCAAGGGCCTACATGCGCTTATTTGTACGGGATCCCTCAAATGTACAGGCAAATACAAGAGCATCAATATTCTCCGTCAATTCATGAAGATATTGAATAAGAAAATGAGACGCAGCAGATAGGTACACTACAACTGTCCTGATCGACGAGATGCCTCAGAACGTGCGGCTCAAAGTTAAGATGCAGGGACCCAAGTGGAAAAAAAATATTGGGAAGTTATCTGTCTGCATCATAACATGAAGAGAAGAAGTAAGAATGAGCAGGCCAGCAGGACAAAACGGCGGAAGTCTGAACTGACGGAGGAAAAGATAGATGAACTGAGGGATGGAATTATTGAATCGGCTAAGAATTATAATGACCTGGTTATTCTTATTGAGGCACTAGATAAAGAAGGTGTACAAGGACAAGTAATTGTCAGTCTGGTCCAGGTTTTTGGAA
This sequence comes from Crinitomyces ghanaensis, assembly GCA_030581755.1. Lineage (NCBI taxonomy): Eukaryota > Fungi > Ascomycota > Dipodascomycetes > Dipodascales > Trichomonascaceae > Crinitomyces > Crinitomyces ghanaensis. Next base: position 5,352 of record JAKTVX010000100.1, read on the forward strand.
ACCTAGCAAAGTCTGGAGCTATGTCTGAGAAAACTGATGCAGAGAAACACAACCAAGTTGCCAAATGGTTGAAGGAGAGGTACAGTGAATATAAAGCGTGGCTATTGAACTGCATTCAGAATGCCGAGGATGAAGAGGAAAGTGAAAACGAGAGCAGCAGTGGCTCAGACGACGAAGAGGAGGACGAGGAAAGTGATAAAATTAGTGGACTCTGTTTTTCTGTGCTGATAAAGATGATGCACATTGAGACTGAATATTTGGGAAGGAAGAGCCTTAGCACATTCGAACAGATTGTAAGGGCTTTACTTTTGTCGCGATCTCAGGATACAATGTTCATTCTACTAGACTTTATGAAATACGACGACATAAGGTATTTCTTTTACCAGAGTTTGGCAAAGCTATGTAAGGAACTTGAGCAAGGAAAGACAATGGACAAATGCAGAATGGCATCTGAAAGGGCCATCGAGCTTTTGCTGGTAAGTGAAGATGAGACAGGCGAAGCAAAGATCAGGTTTCCGAAAAAAAATGAGGATATTAATGAGTTCTATTTCAAAAACAGTTCAAGCGACAAAGGCTTGATGACAGTGGCGGGACATAAATTGGCATTTCAAAATGCATGGCTGAATATTTTACGGTTATCGTCACACTCCGAAAACCAATACAAGACCGTGTTAAAAGTGATGCATCAAAAGATTATTCCCCATTTCCAACAGCCGCAATTGTTGCTGGATTTTTTGACTGACTGTTACGATGCAGGTGGATCAATCGCACTTTTGGCACTAAATGGATTATTCTATCTTATTCAGAATCACAATCTAGACTACCCGCATTTCTATACCAAGCTGTATGGTCTATTTGATGGATCCATTATGCATGCCACATATCGGTCCAGACTGTTTCGACTGGTCGATTTGTTTTTGTCGTCAACTCATCTTCCAGTAGCAGTGATGGCATCATTTATCAAGAAGATATCGCGACTAGCATTATTTGCACCTCCTGCTGCTATAGTGGCCATTATCCCATTCATATATAATCAACTTAAACGTCACCCTTCTTGCATGGTTATGATTCATCGAACGGAGCCTGATCAGGATGGGAAAGAAGCGGACCCGTTTGACGACAGGGAAAAGGATCCCCTCTTAACGAATGCCCTAGAGTCGTCGCTGTGGGAGTTAGATACTCTGCAAAGCCATTATCATCCGAATGTAGCTGCGTTAGCCAAGGTCATGGCGCAGCCGTTTAAGAAGCCGAATTATGCATTAGAGGATTTCTTGGATCATTCGTACAAGACACTGACTGCTTCAGAAGAGAAGAGGCGGCTTAAGGCTGCTCCGGCTTTGGAGTATGAAACGTTTGATAAAATGATGGGCGGATATATGGTGGGCTGGACGTTCTAATCTTTCAAATGTACAACCAATGACAGAATCAATGACTCTGTACCACTAATTACATATAATAGAGATAGACAATTAATTATATTAGAATGCTATGTTAGAGAGTTGACTTCGGACTATATACATGAGTTATTCCTTGTTCTTTACGAATCGCAGCAATGACAACATGACCTCGAATGTCCAAATCGTCACGGCGCTTGAAGGGCCACTTTTGAGAAGCGAGATGGCATAACCCTTGTACAAGCCACGGATGCCTTCACGAGTTAAAATCTGATGCGCACACTTAATAACGTTAGTAGAATATGCGGTGGAAGGAGAGGCAGGTATTTTCCTGGATGGAATTGTAGATCGGGTTTCGAGTGTCTTTGATGAAGACGCGGCAGCCGCTGTTGAGAAATTGGTAATATACGAAGGACTTTGCACTTGCAACCGCTTACGAATCACATCAAGGGGGAAGACAATACCTTTGCTAATAATTCCTGCCATAAATCCCGCAACCATCTCGGGAGCAGGCAGGAAAGCGTCTATTTTTGTAGCAGCCATAATGCTTCTGGCCTCCTCATAGGCAGAAAAGAAAAGAGCCATATTCGGAGCGATTGACAGGATTGTAGGGAAAAGGCCGCGGAAAAAACCCCGATAGCCTTCTGTCGTATATATGATGTTGGCAGTTCGCATAATAGATGAGCGACTGCGGGTTCTGTCGGCGGCGAATCTGGTTCGAAACAAATCCAAAGGATACGTTATACAAGTAGCGAAGACTCCAGCCCCTGAGCCAGCTAGAGCAGATTTCGTTTGTTCATGCAGAGGATATTGGTTAAGAACTTTTGTAAGCGCCTTGTAGGTCGTAAACTGGATTGATCCATATAACACATAGAGAAGTTCGGCAGGAACGTTACCTTTCCAGAAGACTGTGATTCCTTCATTTTTTACCAAATCTCGTGCCGTATGCCAGATCGCAGTTCCTGGAAACATGGGCTTGGTTGCGCCAGTAGAGGCTGGCGACGTGCCGCTAGCAAGTTGAAATCTAATTTTCAACACATCCAACGGAGAGATAACAAATCTTGACACAAGACCAGCAGTTCCACCGCACACTACACTCTCAAATTTTGAGATCTCCGACGAGCTGCGAAGATGGTCTTCATGTTTCATGGAGCCAAGTTTCCCTTGCGGCAATGTCGGCAGCGACGACGCAGGCCTAGTAGACGACGAGGGTGCTAAGGTTTGTTGGGATCCCGGGCCTATATTCACGCCAATACCCGACATGACGATTAAAACGAAGAACGAGAGCCAATTATAAGAAATAAATAAAAAAGAGCGAAGGGTAAAACGAGAGTCTAAATAAACAGAAAAGCTTCTTTGTCCGTTGTTTACTAAAAGGAAGCTATAAATATGAAGGAACAAGTCAATTTTTTTTTTCCCTTGTGCGAAATGTCATCGCCGCACTATCCGCTTCCTACTTTAAATTTTTGCCTTGGAAAAAAAATAAAAAAAAATAAAAAAAAATATACTCTAGTAACCGTAAATAAAATCTAGCAGGAGTCTAAGGTTAGTTGACGATAAATTTCATGCAGTCCGAAGTAGATATCACTAACAATGACTTCCAACTGGAAACCGGAGTACTAGACACAGTGGATGGGTCAGCACAATGGGCACAAGGAGCTACTAAAGTTATATGTTCAGTTTCTGGCCCAATGGAGGTCAAGATACGTGATGAAGTACCAAATGCCGCAACATTGGAATTTGTAGTTCGACCTATCTCAGGCGTGCCTAAAACAAGAGAAACGCTTATAGAAGATCGCATGTTTGGAACATTGTCATCTATTATTCTTAGAAAATTACATCCTCGGAGTCTGGTTCAGATTGTCGTGCAAATTCTCGAAGCAGGTGAGACGACGGCCACCCATAGCGTTCGAGAACTGGCTACTAGCATCAATGCTGCAACTCTCGCATTAGTGGATGCTGGTATTCCATTAGAAGGATTGGCCGTAGCGTGTGTCGTGGCAGTCGTAGAGAAGAGTTTTGTTGTGGATCCCGATCAATATCAACTCGATAATGCGGAGTCCACTCATGTCATTGCATACGAATTCAAGAATGGCGCCCCTGATAGACTACTATTATGTGAAAGTTCGGGGTTGTTTAATGAAGATGAAGTTATCGAGTGTTTAGATAAGGCACTGCCCTTTTGTGCTGAGATTCATGCTAATGTGAAAGTAGCTATAAAGCACAAGGTCTCCAAAGATTTTATATGGGCCAATTGAAAGAGAAGGTGGGATAGAAAAAGGAATCTTTGCGTGTGTGAGAGAGAGAGAGAGAATTAATCTATTTAATTGCAATTATTTTATGTAGAATAATGAACTAATGTCATCTACTTTTCATTTCTTATGCTTGTGGTCACATCACTGATTGGCTTCTGTTGTCGTATTTTGTTCTTTACGATTTGCTCGGGTTTCCTCAGGTGATATCAACCGAATCCTTAAACTCAACCGGTCTCCTGGTTGCATGTCTCCAAGCTTTATAGTTGGGTGTGCTCTTGCATGCCATTTGGTTTCAGCATTTAACGATCCGTTGATGGATACTTGCACAATAACATCTGGAATTTCCTTCTTCCAATACAGCTCATCACCCGAAGGCTGCTGCATCTCCAATATACGTTTCTTGACTGGTCTAGAGGAATTGGAGTCTCGACGGCGTTTTGATGGACTGTCTTCGTTACCATCTTCCTTAACACTTTCAGCATCGTTATCATTCTCTTGCTCAGAGGCGTCTGCTTCACATTCGTCTTCGCGTTCGTCATTATCGTCGTCGGAGCTGTCATCACTACTGTCGTCTGAACTGCGCTCATCATTGTTATCGCCTGCGTCTTCACTATCATCGAAGCCCTCCCCATAGGTTTCGTTATCATCATCATCATCATCATCATCATCATCATCATCAAGTTTATTACTGGTGACAACGGCTTCCAAACTATCAGTCAGAACGGCTTTTTTGAGGCGATTCAAGCCGATTGGACTTCTGTCGCTCAATTCCCTTGTTTTGTTGGCTAGTCCTACAGAACTAGCTCGTTCCTGTTGTTTCGTGTTTACAACCTTTTTTTTTTCCTTTGACTTCTCTGCCTTCCTTTGTGTAGGGTTTACGATATTCTCTTTTTCTTTTTCTTTCAACTTCTCTTCCTTTTTTTTCGGCTTTTTCGTTTCTTTCATGTTCACTCTTTTTTCACCCTCCTTTTGTTTCTCCTCTTTCTCTGTCGCCATGGACTCAATTTCCTCGGTCTTTTCTTGCTTGAAGTCTTTGGATGATTCCTCGATTGTCACCACGGACAGTTCCGTTCCTTCTAGTTGCCACATACATCCAGCCCACCATGTAGTTACTAAGCTGTTCTCATTACTGCCTATCTCTACAGCCATTCGCAACGACTCTGGAAGAAGTTTACCCAGTTTTTCGTCAAACTTACTAAGAAATGACTTGAGCAATCTTTCGGTGCTGATTAACTGATGGCCCTGGTTGTCCTTGATTTCCATAAGATGCCTTATATTATCTGAATTCATATTTTCGAAAATAACCTTTTCATGTAAAACAGTCTTGATTGCATCCAACAATTTTTGCATTTGCTGCGGTTTATCCTTTCCAATCTCGCTATCACCATGTAAAGATTCGAGATATTGATACACTGCCAGGAAGTAATTACATCGAGCAAACTCGTTATACGCAAAAAACATATCTGCAGAAAAGATATCTCGAATATGATGCGGGGGAATATTGCTCCAGCTATCTATCGGTATGCTCACTCCTAATCCAACAATAACCTGCTCAGCCTGACTACAGATCATGTCTGTAGCATCACCCATTTCACCATAAATGCGTTTGCAGAAACGTGTAAAAATCATGCAGGCCTCTTTTGTTCGGTGATCGCTAATGTATTTGCAGATCAATCGAGCATATGTTACGGCAATGGAATTAAGCCCAAGAAAACTCGACACTGCGACCATTGCACTCAGCATGTCGATATCCATGCCGTTGGTGCATTTATGCTTTTGTTTTCGTCTCTCGCTCGCTTCAACGTCATCTGAATTCTTAGACGTGTGTTGATCTTCTCCAAGATCGCTTACATCTTTGGTTGCCTCTAGTGAGATGACATCGTCAGCAGAAGTACCACTGGAGCCATCTGACATTTCACGTTCCTCGTTAATAATAATATCTTGTCCATATAAATGTTCAATGACGCGTTCGAATGACGCCCGCGTGACCAACGGGTCATTAAATTGTACAATTATTCCATCAGCTATTGTATCAACATTGCCTTTATTATGTTCTTCCAACATTTTGAGCTGCTTGTTAAGATATGGACTTTGCGAGATAATAGCCCGATGCACGGGATACTCCGTATCAAAGGCTTTTAGTACTACATCGGTAAACTTCTGATCGCGCAACAATCCAAGCACATGCTTGGAAAGATTTGTAGCCATTAAGTTTTGACAACTGGGGTTGGGTAACATGTTTAAAAAGGGGAATCACAATAAACAGTAATAGGTAAACAATCAATACAAGCCAAGTCTGTCTTTGGCAGCACTAGTTAGTCATACTAGATAACAACATGCGCCCCCGTTATTCCTTATTAATTGTTTTCCTCACGCAGCAGTAGTGTACATGCACTAAAGATCGAATACTTAGGAAAGCTTATTTGCTTGGTGATACCTGCATGATGATGCAGGTCACCAGAGGAGATGCTGGTTAGTCAGCCAGAGCATGGGAATGTAAGTTACAGGTTCGCATGCACAGCAAAATACAACAATCTAAGGAAAAATGAAATTTGAGGCAATTTTTTAAAACAAGTTTTTGCTATCTTGTTTAGATGTTTTTTTCTCAGTAGCATTTACTTTATTTGAGCTTATTTCGTTGTTTTTTTTTTGTACATCTTTTGTACGCTTCTGATCACTGGCGGGCAGTTATTTTTATTTGTAGAGACACGCGCGCAGTTATAACGCACAGGCGCAGACAATAATAATTTGGGTAGTTAAAGCAAAAATACACATTAATCAAAAAGAAGAGCGCGCGTTCGCATGACTCGTCAGCTCAGCTACTCCAAATTATCCTGCAATTACTTGCTCCTTGAAAAATTTCAGGGGCCCCTGGGGACTCTTTTAAAGGCAGCTTCTTTGCTTCAGAGTGACATAGTCATATATCCTGCCTGTGTGCGAACAATGTCGTCAGATTCATCGCCGGACAACACGTATTACATCAGTTCGTATATGGCCAGCACTGATGAAGATAGTCCAGAGGTTAAAGAAGCTATAGATACATTAAGCGGCCGGATTTGTGACGGATCAATCCGACTCGTAGATGTCGTTACATTATTAGGGGATTATTTGACTCGCGAAAATAATGTGATCCGTGCACGGGCAACTCAATGTTTAGTCCGAATTCTCGAGAAACTGCCCGCAGATAAACTTAATAAACGTCAGGTTGTGGTGATTACAAACTTCTTCTGTGATAGATTAGAAGATGAAGAATGTGTCCCGGAATTATTGTCAGGAATAAAGTCTGTGGTCCACATGTCTCAATTTGCTGGTGATAAACAATTAGAATCTGTTGTTCTCGATTCTTTAAAGACAAATATTAATATGCGCCGTATAGTGCAGGGTGTGCGACATAGTGTATTTCAAATTCTAACGACTATTTTAGATTCGGGGCCATTAGATCAATCTAATTTCGTCCAGGCATTTCTCATTTTATCAGCAGGGGAGAAAGATCCTCGCAATCTGTTATTATCTTTCCATATATCTAACGCAGTATTGACCCAATTTCCGGAACACATTATCTCTAATTCCCTACAGGAGCTATTCGATAACGTATTCTGTTACTTCCCAATCACATTCCAACAACCCAAAAATGACCCGTATGGAATTACTCCTGACCAACTCAAATCGGCTCTCGATTCATGTCTTGCATCCAATGGCATTCTGGCTCCATTGGCCTTCCCCGCTTTAATTGAAAAATTGACCGCTGTTACTCAACAGGTCAAGATTGATGCTCTCAATGCTATATGTCTCTGTCTTGAAAACTATCAACCAAAATATATTTCTCCGGAGTCTGTCTGGAAAGGTATCTGGGATGGTGTAAAATATGAAGTGCTTCATGGATCCGACGAAGTAGATACGGCGATTCTCTCGATTACTGTATTGCGTGCACTCGCTCTTTCATTATTGAAAGACTCCACAGACACCACTACTATAAGCGCTATCCATCAAGCTGATAAATCGTCGTCTTTATCTTCATCAGTTTCCGCGTACATGACTGCCATCAAAACAGAAACTGAAGAAAAACTCCGAAACTGCTCCGGCAAGATGTCTCTTCCTGCATGCTCTCTAGTGGCAGGGATCTCAGAGGGCCATCCTACTATTTTTAGTGAGCTGGTTCCATACGCGATGCGAACAATTGTTCCACAGCTCGATAATGGCTCTTCCATTGATACTCAAAAAGCTGGGGCCGAGATGATTCTTCGTCTTTTGACCGCCTATAAGGTCTTGCTAAGCAAATATCCCGAATGCACTACGGAATTCCCACAAGCTGATGAGTCATTCCAACGTTTTTCTGGAGCTCTCATGGGAGTATCAAAATCAGAACACAAGTTGCGCAATCTTGCGATGGCATGTCTTCTGTTGATGTGTCAAACAAACGCTGTTTCCAAGGAAGAAGCCGGCCTTATTGTGCAATATTTAGATGACATTCTACTATCTAAGGACGAGGATGATGAGCTTATGTTGGGTTCTGCTCTAGGCGCTTTAGTCGAATTGGTCAAGTGCAAAAAGGAAGATCTCATTCTTACTATTACATTCCCTTCGCTTCTAGCCCAGTTATCGGTGGACTCCGCTCACTCTCCTAAATATATTCTGTCAGCATTAAGTGCTTTGTCTGTAACCCGTCGAATGGTCGAGACCTTAAGCATTCGTCTATTGAGCAAACTCGAATCACTTGGCAGCGAGAATGATAAGAGTGAAGCAAAGCTTTTGGGATATCATGCAATGTCTGCTCTGCTAAATTCCTGCGATACCCTGGAATCTGCTGATTTGGCCCAATTGGGTCCTAGATTAATTCGAGATTTGGTGTGTAAAATGACTACCTATGAGTTTCTCCAAGTCGATTCGACCGTGGATTCTGCTGGTAGCCTGCTTGGCCATCTTATGTGTAGCTTGCATTCTACAGAAAACAGTGACGAGTTTAAAAAGTTATATGATTTCATAAGCGCGGCCCTCGGAAAGTACGTTTTCGAGCAGCAATCTTCCAACTTAGCTTCCCTGTATATTATGACGCTTGCATGTGCAGATAACGAAAATGGCGTCCCTGCAAAGGATATTGTGTCCACCGCTGTGAGCGTGCTTACCCAACCTGACTCATCGCCAAGCTCCGCGTCGATATATGTGCGTGGTGCTTTTTGTCGGATGTTGGCAGTTGCGGCTAATAAGTGGCTAGTCGCGGATCAAGACATTGCCTGGGTCAATGATGTTGCTCAGAATCTTTTGTCAAATGATCTCAGTAATCCGGGGAACCTTGAAAGCGTGTGCTGGCTGGCAAAAGGACTCCTGCTAAGATCGCATGCTTTAGGATTTCAATTAGCATCTCAAGTGGCATCCTTAGTGGCAAGCCCTGGATCTCAGTCCCGTGGAATGCATGCCGCTGTGTTATGTGCAGTGTTTGTGGTTCCTGACCGGGTGCTCGTTCCAGAGAACGGCATTAAAGTTCGTAGACTGTACATGCAGAGGCTTTTCGCTGAATCTCTCCCAGTTCTTGTTGATGGGTTCAAGAACCTTGATACCAGGGTGAATAGCATAGTTGCTTTGGCAGGAATTTTACGATATATTCCTAGCAAGATTGTGATCCCAGAGCTACCCAAGATATTGCCGCTGTTGTTAGAGTCCTTTGAAGTTAATAACCCGAACGTCCAAGAAGCTGCTATTAATACTGTCCTCGTTACGTTATCGGATGCATCAGATATCTTTGCTCCTCACGTGAACGTTTTGGTTCCACGGTTACTGCGTTTATCTCAATATAGACGGAAAGGACAAAACGATGGCAGCGGTGCTCCGAGCAGCGTCAGAAGTTCTGCAGTGTCGTGTCTCTGTGCACTAGCTACTTCTGTTCCACGAGCAAATATCGAGCCTTTTCGGGTTCAGATTCTACAAGAATTGGCCAAGGTGTTGGACGATCCCAAGCGTGAAGTGCGAAAACAGGCAGTCATTTGTCGACAGACCTATTTCGAGCTGCGGTAGTATCTATTCATATATTATACATTTACATAAAAATAATAAACACTGAGGCAGACAATTAGAAGCTGAAAAATGTTGGACAGTGGGGCTATTCCCGTCCAACGCTAGTTGGGCGTAAAGTGGCATTTGGTTCGGCAGTCACACTCAGCCAGTAATCCAGCATTTTTCTGGCACTTTCTATTGGGCCACGCCTAACTGTTGAAATGAAGAGTTCATTTATGTGCTTGGGATCCTTCGCTATCCTGACTGCTGTTAGAATATTAGTTAGTTTCGACAGCTCCGGCGAGCTGCTAGGGTCATAATTCTCGTTGATATCTATATACTGCGACCACGTTGTATCTAGTCGGGGATAAAATAGTGAAGGTCTATCTGGCGTATACAAAAAAGGGATCACCTCGCTATAGTTCCCAAATCCTTCATGCCAAATCATATAGGGCTCATCATAGAGAAGAGGTGCAATTGGAATCATATGCTGATTATCCTCGCAGGAATATTCTTCCTTGCGAATAGCTAAGAGCTCATCATTAAATGCGACTTTGACATTAAGCTTCGTCCGCAATGCCACGTTTCTTCTTGTCATGTACCCGTGCAACGCCGGTTCTATATCAGTGAAATTGGCATCATCGTCTTCGCGATCTTCTTCGATTTCATCATCGAAATCCTCCTCTTCCTGATCATCTTCTGATATGTCTTCATTCAAAATATTCTGTGAACCTCGGCGCTCTTTCCTTTTACAAGCAAATATTCCGCCTATGAATGTATCTGGTCTAATTAAGGGAGTTTCATATACGATATAATCATTCCTTCGAGCAATCCGGTAGCAGCCAGATATATCCCGAACTTGCGCAACTTCTGAATCTAAAGCATTTATGCAAAATGTGGTATTCCACTGCAGCCACTGAGTGCGTTCTAATTCGCCCTCAGACAATGCATGGGCATATTCTACTCCTTTCCAACAATAGGAGAGTCTCATCATATGAGTTTCCTGAGCTGTTAGGGTATTGGTAGTGGTCTGTCTCGAAATTCGAAATCCGGTCCATGGTAGAAAAACACTCGTAGATGTATCACATGCAGGCTCTATTACATAATTATGATACGGGCTACTGGATGCTGCCAGAACTGAGGGTATTAATATTATTATCAATATTAGAAATAAGAATTGCCAAGCCAGTCTGATTCTATCTCGACATAGCCCCATTCCTTTTTTTTCCTGATTCAAAACTATAATTCACCTCTTAAGGCAATTCGTGCGATTAATTGATTGATTGATTAACTAATTAATTAATTTCTAAACACACTCTGATGCTAATTGTATTTCCAAAACTTATGCACACCATCGCGGCTGTCTGCATTAAATTGTCCGTCCAGAAATGTGCGCCGCGCATGGAACCTTATCTTGCGATTAAGGTTAGTACTCAGTTTGTCACATGCTGGTTATTTTTTTTGCGGGGGAACCTGGTTCATTTTCGCCACTAACTGAATCGGTCAACTAGGCACGCGTCCATCCATTAGGCCGGCAGCATGTTAGTGGCTGGTCTCAAATGGTAACGCCGCTACAGTTGACTTAGTGGATTCGTATTAGTTGGCCGTTGTCACTGATTATCCCTCTAACTGCAAGTATGTTATAATTTTTTAAGGTTCTTTTTGATCATGTTCGTCGAGAACATGCATGTAGTGATAAACAAATAATATCGCCAATAATACCCATAAAAGGACAATATATATCTTCGGCTTGTAACTCCCTTATTTGTTCCATGCGCGAGTGTGCTTTTGCCTTTTTTTGAGGGGCAGTCGCTCTTCTATTTCTCGGTCCGAAAAAGAAAAACACATCAATATCCAAAAAGAAATTATTGTAGACAACGCTAGTTAACGTGGTGGGTCACATGCATTAAAATTACAGTTGCCCCCGCGACGAACCCGTGCGCCCCAGTTCTCTGCTGACTTAACTTACCCTGTTGAGTAGCCTTCCAATGCAAGCCCTTCTATTCCACACACATCATATCAATATTACAATCAAATCTGCGGCCCACCACTGCACCCACAACCCCGACAAATCACCATCCCATTAAAACGACACCAATTTAGTTCATGTTGACTTGATCTCATTGGTATTTTTCTGCAGGAAATTTTGCCTTTTGGTGCCCATTCTTTTTCGGTTTTTTGGTGCTTTTTTTCTCTTAATTGTTTTCTTTATTTTCTTTTCTGTTTTTTTTGTTCTTTTTCTCATTTTTTTCTTTTTGGGTTCACGGTTCATCGTCTGCCATCTGCCTATACCCTAGTTCCTTGGGCTTACTCCATTTTTTCCCAATCGGAACTTTTTAATAATAATACCTTGTTATCCCGCCAAAACTAAAAAAAAGAAAAAGGGCAAGAAAAGAAACAGGAAACCGCGCTTATTACAATACTATTTATTCATTTTTATTTTTTTTTCAAAAGAAAAAAAGAGCCAAGACTTTATGATAACTTTGCCCGTCGTCGATCATACACATAGCAGTGTTGATCGACTTCCGCCGTTACTGCGGGTACTGCCAAGCGACCTGGACAAGTTAGAGCCGGACCCTGCTGCCTTATTTACATTATGGACTGTGTTCTCCAAAGCGAAACATGCCATTTGGCATGGCGAACGGTTAGAGAATATGTCTTGGCGACTATGGAATAGAGAGTTACAACAGTTACATCCAACTGACACGCTTTGCGGTATTGATTCAACAACTGCTTCAAATATCGATTCTTGTAAGCAGTCCAGCGCTGACTCGTTAAAAGGTTCTAGGTCTAGATTATCTGGTGAGCAACTTGACCAACTATTTCGCATGGTGAACAGGAAAGATGGCGGTACAGATAGTAAGTTCGACACAAAATCCCGGCAGGCTCCAGCTGAGGGGCATTCTAACTCGACGGCCGAACGAGACGTTGCTGGGATGACGCCTGCTTCAAAAAGTGTTGAGTCAACAGCTCAAGATCTTCTGCCAATTTTGGGGGGTGAAGACCACAGTGCGGTCCCACATGTTGGCTTAGCTTCGGTCTCTGAGCTTGGTGGCGATGTGCGGTCACAACCGGATATTTCTAAGCTAACTGCTCAGACGAGTAGAAAAATTAGGGGAAGATCTTCTTCGCGGCATGATCTTGCCATCGCTCGTTCCAATGCAGCACCAGCCTTTCGAACTCGCTCTGGAAGTCGGCCTAGTAAAGTTTCCGATCAGCATGTATCTACTTTGACTACATCGACAGCCACCACTAACAACAAAATGCTTAGCCACACTAATAATACTAATACTAATACTGCATCTACCACGGCCTCTGGCTCTACTAAACAGCAGCCATCTCATTCACGGCGCAGGTCGTCTTTTGGTGGCTCGAAAAGATCAAAAAGTTATACCCATTTTGCATCAACATCAAAACAACATACTGGTACAGCTAGTTTGTTTAGACCAACAGCTACTAACAACAATAATAATAACAATAATAACAATAATAATGCTAATGTTAATAACAGCGGGACCAATGCTGTTATTACTGCCGGCCTCGTGCCTTTAACTCGATCTAGAACTCAGCCTGCGGCACCTGCTTCGAAACGAAATAACACCTGGGTGATAGGAGATCCTTCTGCTACAGACGATGATGATTATGAGACTGATTACGATTTGGGATCAGAATCAACAGAACTGGAGTCTAGAGGACGTTCTTCGACTACAACTTCGACTTCGATTGTGAGAGGATTTTCTCCTTCAAATGTATCCGTGTCAGTTGTGAACAGAGTTCCATCTAGGAAGCGCATTTTTGACGAAAGTGCTACAGAAGAAGCAACTTCGCATCCGAAACCTATATCGCCGCCTGCTGATTGGAAACCAACAAAGGCAAGACCTGACAATCTACCTCGAGAGAAAATGTTCTTCATCGAATCGTCACCCTCAGATAGCGAAGGTTTTCATGGAAGTGATAGCTTGTCATCCAATGAGTCGTCTTCTTCTCCTCACAGAAGCAAACTTAGTGGTCAGCTTCTCTCTAGTGATACTGCTACTAGGAGCAAGCTACAAGATACGACGGCAACAAAGTCAGCTTCTGTCGGTAAAAAGCCTACGCCTCCATCTTTGTTTAGCCGGAAGTCGTCTACGAATACTCAACCTAAGTTGCAAAGTTATGATGATGATGACGACGACATTTATGAAGATGAGGAAGAGGATGAGGTAGATGAAGAAAGAGAAGACGATGAAGACGATGATGAGGATGATGATGAGGACGACGACGACGACGACTCGGCGTGGGATTCAGTAGATGATGAAAGTGACTCATCTTTTGATGAAGAAACTATGTTTGAACCGAAAGAAGAGTTTGAATCTCGACCACTGGTTAGACCATCACTGCTTTCATCTTTATTTTTGAATAAATCTGCTGATTTGGTTGCCGAAAAGCAGCCGCTGCGAAGATCTCTTGCTTCCCAATTGACTTCTAAGGATGCGAATGATAGCAAATTAAGGAAGCTTCATATGAAGGCTACCAAACCGCATGAAGACAACTTGTCAATGCCCTCGCTGCCTCTACAATCGGGTTCTGGGCCCGCTACTGCTAGCCAGTTGGATCCTGCTCAAGATATTCTTCGAGCCACTGTTGCGACGCATGTTCCAGCTATGGCTCCCTTATCACCACGCACGACCCGTAAGAATATGCTCGCTACAGAATTGTCAGAATCTTTACGGCAGAACTTATTGTGGGAAAGACAGCAAGACGCCGAGAAACACAATGATGGCTTCAGTAATCCTAATACCACCGAGAAACCTTTACGCAGAAGTCACACATCAATTGGAGTATACAAGATGACCAAGCCTTTTTCGTCAACGGATGACTCATGGAAGGCGGATATGGATGAACGGAACCTTGATTTCAACTATCATGCTCGGGGTTGGTAAGGTGGTGTTAAAACAAGAATAAAGGAGTAGGAAATAAAACTTATTCTATTTTATTTTATTTTACTTTTTATTATGAAACCAGTACATAGAGGAATTATTTAATAATATGTTCTTTATTATTAGTTAATTATATGATATATTATTATATTATGACATGTAAAAAAAATTCTAGAAATGCAAAATAAATAACAACACGTTAAGGTCGTTAATTCGTTAGCTTCGTCGTTTAACAGTGGTAAACCGAGACCATCTAAATGCTCGCTTCTGTCCGTCCGCATCCCTCTCATCTTCATCTATGCTAACTGAAGATCGTCTGTTTCCATTGCTGTTATTGCTAGTGTTATGACTGTTTCTTCCCCAGGATCCGTGATTGTGGGAGCGTTTAGAGTCCGATGTTGAAGTGCTGTGCAAAGTGCTAGATGACGGAGACGCTGCATTTGCAAGACGCTGAGCATGTGGTGTGAACCGGTACGACCCAGGATCATCTCCACTGCCAGATTTCTTTTTATGCTGAGAAAGATGACTGGTAGATCTGGATCCTGAGTTCCGTTTAATGGAATGCTGACCTTGCTGCTGTTGGTGATGATGGCTATGATGTTTACCCGAGTGCATGTGCTTCAGGCCCGAGGTTGCTAGTTGTGTGCTCGCCAACATTACTTTCCCGGTTTCACTGCTGTGTTTCAGATGTACCGAGTCAAGCGAAATGTCATCTATCGATTCTGCTGCTTTCAGAATACGCAATGATGACTTAGTGGTGTATAGCAATGAAGAGCACTGATTAGAAAACTCCTTAATTGTGATGCATCGGTTACATTGGGTATTTATACTGGTACATTCGTCACATGGCATGGCCGGTCTATTTGAGCCCCACAGTTGTACCAGCTTTGCCAAGTTCTCAGATCTATCAATTAAAAATGGAAGTGACACATTGCATCTCATTTCGCTGGCAGGAGAGGACTCGAATGCCAACTTAGAAAAATGCGCAATAAGCTCATGCTCTCCGTCTTCTTCATGACCGCTATCATTGTTATCGTCACTAGTTCCTCCATCAGACGCGTATTTTTCGTAGTCATACTCACTGGAATCAAAGCGATGAATGATATTAGTATCCTTTCCTTCATCAGAATCACTTGGCAATGTTACTCTTCGATAAAACTCAATCAACTCCTCTTCATGTGCATCAATGAATGAATTCATTGGAATCATCCAAGGTTCTTTCAATCCAAACCGCACCCTATTAGCAAATCCTTGCAACAATTTGGTAATAAGGGTAAGAGACCTTTGCACATTAGAAGGGGGATGAGATCGAATTAATCCGAATAATTTCGGGTTCAGTAGGGCCGGACAGAAAAATCGTAAGAAGAGGAATCCTGCCACAGAATTGTACACGAGATACTCCTCCTGATGCAACTCTTCAATTAAATGAAGCTTGAGTCGGTGGAACAACAGCTTGAAACTTCGAGGGATTCTATCAAGCGATTCATAGATAGCTTGCCATAGCTGAGTGGCGTAATACTCTAATTTCTGCTGATTTTCACGTACAGTCTTTTCAATCGACGATTGAGGATGGTTATGAAGCCTCTCAGGGTCAATCTCCATGTATAGTCCATTGGTCACAATCCTTCGAACCAATTTACCTATGGTTGAATCCAAATAATCATTAGCAACCAATTTCATATACCGTTCCAAGCTTTTGGTCAGCAAGGAATTTCCACGGAAGAGAGTATTCGTAACACTAAATGTCGTCGCTGCCGTCGTCGTTGTTGTGCCACTAGGCTGACCTGAGGAAGACGCCAATGACGCCGTTGAATTCGATGAAGAAGATGAGGACGAAGATAGTGGTGGTGGCACCAATGTCGGGCCGTTATTGCTGTCTGCGTCTTCCTCCCCACACTCATTACTGCTGCCGGAGCAGGAAGCGAGCGCAGATTGACTAGGCTTGGTCTGGGTCTCAACCTTTCGCAATTCATGGCCAATCAACATCATCAGCCATTCCATTGCTAAATCTTTCTTACCTCGGCTTGTGAGCATTATTTTAAGGCATACGTCACTCACTTGTGAAATGTCTCCCGTTTGTTCTGAAATGTGCATAGTAAGTCCATTGGAGATATCCTCTAGTTGCTCTTCTATTTTAGCATAACTGGCAGCCGGAAGGATCTTCGTCTCCTCGTATGATATCCGAAGACAAAGCGAACACGGCTGTTGAGTCGATCCGCTAAGCTTCAACGGAAGCCATTGCTCTGAATCGGTCGCATGACGAATGGATTGTTCGGTCACAGTTACAGACCCAATAACTTCATCTAACGAAGGACTCTGTTTTCTTCTTCCACGCTTTTTCAAGGTAAATTCAAAATTCGGACTCATAATTGGGAAATCATTAAAAAAAAAGTTCTCGCGCCAGTATGGATTTCCATCACCATTTGCATGCACTGATGTCCGCGCCCATACTGTGTTCTCGAATGAGACTTCAACGTACGTGTTATCAAACATCGTAGGTACAGTTACTGAGCCGTCGAATCGTGCCTCGAGCACTCGGACGTTAATCTGACGAGCCATGCGAATAGTCTCTTGTCCAGATTGGAATACTCGGTGTTTGGTAAACTCCCGCAAGCTATAAAACCATCTTTCATAGTCTTTTTCCGTTGGGAAACACATATACAACTTCTCCTGAAGATGACTGTCTGCTTGGTACCGCGATGCCGACGTCGATATGGTATTGCCATTATGGTCAGAAATCACAGATGAGGAAGAAGATGACGAAGTCTCGCTAACATACAGCGATTCATCGGCATTGTCAACTAAAATTCCTCCAGTGCTTTGCAAATATAACACTCGTCTTTTATCAAATAGTGAGGAGTCAACCTGTCGAACTCGAGAGCTTAAAATATGTTTCATATCCACAACATATACTTCCCTTTCACTTTGGTCGAATTCTTCGCCCATGATTAAGCGGAAAATGCCATCTAAGGTTAATAGCCCTTTCACCGGTTTCCAGTATTTTGCTTTCGAAAATACGGTGTTCTCTAACCTGGATGAGGCAGAAGAAGTAGACTGAGTTGCGCTATCACGATCACCACTTATAGATGATCGCTGTTTCAAATAAGGGAAATACACTTCAAATTCCGTAAATAATACCAATCGATCTGAGCGATTGCTCAAGCTTCCCGGAACCGTAGTTACTTTACTAATGAGCCCTGCAGGTTTCAAATGAGACCATAACAACAGTACTGCCAGCCACTGTACAAAATCAGACTCCGATGTCGGCGCCAAAATAAGACGAGTTCCCGCTCTTTCCAATTCTGGCATTGCTGGTACAATAATTTCCATATATCTTTTCCTAGGTGATCCAATTACCGTAGCTGTGCGAAGATCTGGCACCACAGCCGCAACTGCTCCATCTAATGTCTTTAACGTCAAGGATCCACTATCAGGATCTATAGAACCAGTTCCGCTGGTGTTAGCAATTATAACATAAACAAAAAATAAAGAAGAAAGAAAAGAAAAGAAAAAAGAAAAAGAAAACTTACTCTACCCATGAGGAATTAGATGGTGAAATCCATTGAACAGGGGTCTCCACTTCTAATGCTCGGTAGTCTTCCATTGCCCCACGTAACCGAGGCTGTAAAATGCTCCACATTTGACTAAGGCTGTCGGCTCTTTTTGCCGTCTCTATCCCAATACTCTCGACACTCGACTTGGAAGTCAACGTCCTCGAGCGAAGCGTTGCTTGGTCGGGGTTACTGCTGTCGCTATTATTAAAGTGAAAGCTTTCAGATGTCGGTCGCTCCTCATTGCCCGATTCTGTGGAAATATCGTGAATTGTCCCCCCTGTCGCTCCTGATCCTGCAAAACTTGATGACTTCAAGACATGTTTAAACGACTGCGTAGATACTGATCCCCGAAGCACTCGAGTCTTGGGCACTGGAGGGGCCGCTAGTGCTTCAAATTGTTCATGCTCTTGTTGATGTTCATGACCATGGTGGTGTTGACCAACCTTCCCTTGTGGTGGTGCTCCATTTCCATTATCAATATCTATATTGCTACTACTGCTATTTTGCGTCATTTGATACCATCAATATTAATGAGCACACCCAGTCTGGAAGCTTGAAAATGTCCTTATTTTTCAACGTTCCCACAAGAAATTGTTTTATGTCTTGCCTCTCTCTACCTTTCCAGTTTTTTTTTTTTTTTTTTGAACAGTTTACTTCGGTCTACCTTTTGACTCTCCCCCTCTCCCACTTTGTATCCTGTATTTGCTTTTTCCTCCTCTCCCTTCCTTTGTCCCAGGCTTAGGGTAGGATGTCTCAAAACGTCACGCGCGGTTAACCCACCTGCCCCAGTTAGTTGACATGCTTTTTCTCAACGGTTTTTCCTAGTTTGTATAGGTTTCTTGGTGGGGTCGATAGTAAATTTCGTACTTTAATCCCCTGTATTTATTTTAAAAAACAAAAGCGATGACGTTGTTACGTCAGTTTATTTTTGATTTATTTTATTATTTTCTTCTTTTTATTTTTTTCCGTATCCTGGCTTATTTTCTGGCCATTGTTATATCGTGATGTGATTATAATAATTTATTCTCAGGCAACACCGCCCGCCACCTGTTTTTATTTGATATATGCAGAGCCGTTGAATATCGCGCATATTAAATGGGTATGATATGCAGTGATCGGCGTACCGCCTTCATTCTGATTGGCTCTCAGATCTACAGCTATATTTTCTTTTCGAGGCTTTCGTGCCGCACAGAGAAGCTCGGTCGGCTTCCACCGTTAGAATAATCTTTGCGGCAGCGCAACGCGCTTTTCTGCATAATACTAAATTTAGCCTGATAAGGGGTTATATGTTACATGTCACACCATGAATTCGACATTCCCTGGCATAGAAAACAAAAAAATAAAATAAAATAAAATAAATCAAGAAATCAAAATTAGAATTAAGATTCAGCCTTAATGATATTAATATCCGAAGAAAAGAGGAATGGTTGGTGGCAAATAACATTCGGCTTTGCCGGCCTATTGGTGCGCCACATCTCGGGTAATTTAACGGTCTTGTTGCTCATCAGTGATAATTGTATCTCTATGTTCCATGCATCGCGCCTATAATCTTAGTAATCTCATATGCCTGAATGCAGACATTAAATAAATACCCAATAATATGTCGCCTCATCAAGGTATTAACTTATCAGCTAGCATTGACTCACTCGATCGCCTTTCTTTAGTGATTTAAAATTCCTTATTAACCGCGGGTACGTCTTTTTTTTTTTTTTTTTTTTTTTTTTTTTTTTTTATTTTTTTTTTTTTTTTTTTTTTTTTTTTTTTTTTTTTTTTTTTTTTTTTTTTTTT
>JAKTVX010000101.1:0-23407 GCA_030581755.1 Crinitomyces ghanaensis
ATCCATCCTCATGAAAAGCATTACTGTCTGTACCCTCCCAACCTTGGCCAGCCAAATAATTGGCGGCCCCACGTACGTTACCAGTAGATGCTTTTATAGTGTGTGTGTAGTGTGTAAAGAAGAAGAAAGTGCGAGCTTGGGCCAACTATATATATTTGTGGGGCCCCGCATAATATTGCATAATGATTGTGTTTACTTTTCTAGTCGGGTTGGGGCCAATTTCCCAAACCGGTATCAATGAGAGCTGTCAGATCTGCACGTCTGTTTACATATGTTTACATTGTAGTACGGCGGGCCCTCGGGCAGGTATATGTAAAATATGTATGCAAGTTTGTCTGGAGGCGTTGTTTTTAAACAAATTGAGCCAACTGAAATAGCTATAATTCTTATACTGGTGCTATCTGCTCTAAGAACGCTCATTTGCGAACAGATGTAGACAATTGACTTTTTTTTTCTTTTTGACATGTGATTCCTAGCAACGAAGATATGAGTATAATTCGTGGCAGGTAAAGAGGACGGCAAGAGGCGTTAAAAAAAAAACCCCGTCAACGCATAAAGGCTTTCCCTTCCGGTTACAGAAAATACGAATTATATTCAACAGATTTACTTTATTTGGCGTTCAGCGTAAATTAATTTATTATTATTGAATTAAAGTTACATGCGACATGTGGGGGGTGTTCGCGATCCGACACGGACCGAGATCCGGAACTATTTTTCATTTTTGTTCGCTTCAATCATTTCTTATTTTTTTGTTTGTTGTTGTCGACTAATAACTATTATTATTATAACTGATGCTTCGATATCCAAACTATGCGAGGACTTTAATGCTTCCTAATATCTCTCGAGCTATCACTCCTCGGAGCTCACTGTTAGCTTCTCGTCGCCGCCACATCTCTCAGTGTCCAGCGCCAGAGTTCGACACGGGCTGCACGTACTGTACACCAGATTCAGACACGTTTGTCATAGACACTATCAAGCCATTACCTCCGGCACCTTTTCACAGCCGACAATTGTTAATCTGCACGGGGACCACAGAATGGCCGAGTAAAATTGACTCGGTAGAAGGGTCTATAGCGCAGGCTATTTCTAAGAACAAAAAGTTATTGATGGATCCTCATCATCCAGTTCTAGTGACTAACTGCGATTTGCCATTCAAGGATACAGTAATCTGGCTACCTGAGAATACAATGCACAAATCAGTTGTTCCAGACAGCGTGGCAGAACTCTTTAACAGGAACAACGACAACACTAACAACATTACTTATACCGCTACTGACCCGAACAGTAGTTTTGCTCCTACGGCTGCCCTCGCGAACCCACATGTGCTGATCTGCGGGCACGGATCAAGAGACAGCAGATGTGGGGTGATTGCGCCCCTTATCGCGCAAGAATTTCGCGCTGTATTACAAAAGCAGGGAATGCTGTATGACGAATCAGCTAATCCTGATGGCGTGCTAGTGTCTATCTGTTCACATATCAGTGGACATGCATTTGCGGGAAACGTAATTGTGCATTCTGGTGTGGCTGGGTCGCAGAGCGTGTGGTACGGCAGAGTGTTGCCCAGACATGTGCAAGGAATTGTTTCCGAGACTTTGTTGAAAGGAGAGGTCATAGACGAGCTGCTGCGAGGTAAGCGCTTATAGAAAAAGAATGATAAAACCACTACAGTAGATATGGATAGACCAGCCAGCATTATAGAATTCGACCAATAGACGTCACTGACAAATACTTTATAGAGTACTATTTAATAGAAGCGATAGAACAAGAAGATAGTAACAATTTGCAGTGCCACACGATGACCATGATCAAGGTCATGATCCATAGCACAGTGGCACGCCCATTTAACAATATCCAATGACTAGTCGTTATACTAATACCCAATTTGTTCATGCAGCTCATTGCTTATCCCGGTTAGGGTTACTGTCGGGGTCCGTGAGGTTCGGCACCAACCTAACTAAGGTTAGCTGGGGTTGTCAAATTGCTACTTTGAATACTTCACTTTTTCAAGCGTAGTGGTATTAGCTGGAAGTATTTACCTGCTGTTTATTTTAGCCAAGCGAATACTTTTTGTTATTCCTCTGTCAGCCTGCCTTCGCTACTATGGTCGTAGATATTGAGTCTCAGCCATTGCTGGCTAACGGGAGGACGTTGGCTACCACCACCACCACAGTCAAAGTCCGGCGGAACCGAAAATGGGCTCGCATGGCCGTGTACACGCTGCTGGGGTTCTTCTTTCTGACGCTTTATAATTTAATTTTCCTGCCAAGAACCTCAGTGGCAAGAGACTGGAGACGGCTGCATAGCTCTCGAGTCTCGCTATATGATCTGGAGCGTGCCTTGTTCAGATCGATAGATGCGCAATCTATTCGGCAAACGTCACTTAAATATTCAGAAACGCAACATGTGGCGTCTACTAACTTTGAATTAGCCCAGTGGACCAGTAACAGGTTCACGGATTACGGCTTCCAATCGGAGGTTGTCCCATACGATATTTATATGAACATGCCTGTGGACGCCCAGGTGGTGCTGTTTGGCGTAAGTGAAAAGGTAGGAGACGAAGAAAATACTGTCGAGCTCGTTGAAAAGTACCGCGCTAAGATGTACGAAGACCCTGTCAAGGATACTCTCAACGACACTATGCCGTTCTTCCACGGATACTCTGGGTCTGGCAACGTTACGGCGCCCTACGTTTACGCCAACTATGGCCGCAAGGAGGACTTTGAGAAGCTGGCGGATCTCGGTGTTTCAGTGGAAAACAAGATTATCATTGTGCGATACGGCAAGATTTTCAGAGGACTTAAAGTGAAGTTTGCTCAAGATCGCGGCGCTTTAGGAGTGCTGATGTACGATGATCCTGCAGCGGATACTGGAGTCACAGTTGATAACGGATACAAGGCGTACCCTGAAGGCCCTGCGCGCAATCCCAGTGCGGTCCAGCGGGGCAGCGTTCAGTTCTTGCCGGACGGGCCGGGCGATCCGACTACGCCAGGCTGGCCATCGAAGCATGATGACAAACATGTCAAGCGGATTGACCCGACGGACAAGTTGGCCAAGATCCCGAGTTTGCCAATAAGCATCGATGATGCGACAGTATTGCTGAAGGAACTGGAGGGACACGGCAAAAAGGCCAAGGACGTAGACGGTGGCGATGAGCACTCTTCTTGGGTTGGTGCGCTTGACGTTGAGTACTACCTTGGCCCGAGCGACGACCATGTCAACCTTCTGTCTACGCAGGACTACTCTATCCGCCCCATCTACAACGTCGTTGCCAAGCTGCCAGGAATTATTTCTGACGAGGCGGTTATTCTCGGCAATCACCGTGATGCCTGGGGATCCGGTGGAGCTGCTGATCCCAACAGTGGATCGGCAATTTTATTGGAGCTTGCCAAGGCTTTTGGAGATATGCAAAAGCTCGGATGGAAGCCTGCGCGAACGATTATTCTAGCGTCGTGGGATGGGGAGGAGTACGGTTTGCTTGGATCTACAGAGTGGGTCGAAGACCATGTGCACTACCTGAGCGAGCACGTGATTGCATATCTGAACGTCGACGTGGCATGCAGTGGATCGCTGTTCGCAGCATCGGCGTCGCCGTTGCTAGACGATCTCCTATACAAAGTAGCAAAGCGAGTGCCCGATCCGGATACTGCGTTGGAGAGGATGGTTCCGTTAGTTGGAGAGAGACGGAATGTTACTGATATGGGCGGCATTGTTGTTGGCGACGACGACGAAATTGAGGTCGTTGATAACAAGCGTATGGTAAGAAAGCGCAGTGATCTGGCAGACGTTAATGAAAGAACGCCCTCTGAGGACGCGGACGATGACTTAGTCTCGGCTGACCAGTCTACTTTGTATACGCTCTGGAAGTCACAAACCAACGCAAAGATTAGTACACTTGGCAGTGGATCGGATTATACGGCATTCTTGGACTTCTTAGGTGTGCCGTCTTTGGACATGGGATTTGACCGAAATCATGATGATCCTGTTTACCACTATCATTCCAACTATGACTCGTTTGTGTGGATGGATGAGTATGGCGATCCTAAGTGGACTCGACATACCACGCTCGCCCGAACATGGGGACTGCTTGCACTACAACTGAGTGAGCAGGAACTGATTCAGTTCAAGTTGACTAGTTATGCGCAGGTTATTCTTAGGCACATTGACAAACTTGATCAAGACGAGAGTGCGTCGATGATGATGACGGAAGTTATGTCGAAGCTGAAGAAGCAAGCACTAAAGTTCCAGAAGAACGGCGAGGTATATGACCAATACACGGGATATCTTCAGGACGAGTATACTCGGGACTATCCGTGGTACCGTGCGTGGAGGAAGGTAGTACTGCTGTTCAAGATCAAGATTGCTAATCTCAAGTTGTTTAGAGCCGAAAGGGTGTTTCTTCATCAAGATGGATTAGACGGAAGACCTTGGTTTAAGCATGTAGTATTTGCGCCTGGCCGGTATACTGGGTATGCAGGAGCGGTGTTGCCTGGGTTGACTGAGGCATTAGAGGATGGAGATTCTGAGAGAGTTATAAAGTGGACGAAGATTATCTCCAAATGTTTAAATCGGATTAATCATTTGCTAAACTAATATTGATTAAATAGTAATAACTAATGAATGAATGAATGATAATTAAATGAATTCTGAAAATATAAATATAAAAATAGTAGTAAGACTGAATCTCACCCAGTTGGTCACGTGCTGGTGGCAGGTGAATATTTCGCGGCGAGGGCAAGGGTTACACGTCCAAAGTGTCGGCAATTTAAATTTCCATTTCGAGAAAGTCGCGTATCTGATTGTCAGCACACCCACTCACACATACACATAGCGCCATGTTGGCAACAACGACGACGGCCAGTAGTGCCGGTACCAAACGAGAGTTTGAGCATAGCATAGAGAGTAATAATGCACAAGGAGAGAACAAAAAGCCCAAAGCATTGAGTGAGGAAAGCAGCAAGGACACAGAAGAGGAGCGTCAAAAAAAGGAACAGGAGAAGCTTAGAAGGGAACAGGAACGGCAACGTAAAGAACAAGAAAAAGCTCAAAGGGAAGAGGAGCGGCAGCGAAAAGAGCATGAGCGACAAGCTGAGAGACTGCGGAAAGAGCAAGAAAAGGCAAAGAGAGACGAAGAGAAGCGCATCAAAGAGGAGGAGCGATTGGCGGAGAAAGCGCGCAAAGAAGAAGAAAAGAAGAAACGAGAAGAGCTAAGGCAGCAAAAGTTAGAGGAAAAGGCGCGGAAAGAGGAGGAGAAAGCCCGCAAGGAAGAGGAAAAGAAGCAACAAGATCTGAAGAAGCAGCGACAGCAACGCAGGATTGCGTTTGCTACAGTTAAAAAGAAGCAATCAGCGGAGCAGCAACAGGCGGTAAAGGATTCAGACTACAAGGAATATTTCCTGCCATTTTTTGTCAAGTCGAATGTTACCATGTATAGTCCGGCTAGCAGACATAACAGACCCACTAATACTGACGACTCGGCTGCTGCCGACCCGTTAGAATGGCTCTCCAAGGCAAGAGAGCATAGGCAGATGCACCCACGCGGATATGATCCTATTCACAGCACACGGACGGTAGTGGAGTTGCTCAGTGAAGCCGGCAACGTCACCGAGGAACAAGCTCGTCAGCTGCTGGATGGGCTTCCTCAGAAATATTTGCATTTTGCCGAAGATGTTCGGCCGCCATATATTGGTACATACTCTAAGCCGCGTCAAATTAGTGGGCAAGACCCGCTGGCAGAACAAAAAGATGTGGATTACAGCTTTGATTCTGAGGCAGAATGGGAGGAGCCAGATGATGAGGGAGATCTGTTATCAAGCGGGGACGAAGAAGATGAAGAAGATGACGAAGACATGATGGATGACGATATGTCGGGCTTCTTAGACCCTGAAGAGAGTGGAGAGACTGGGCCGCTGATGGGAGAGCTTGTGCCGATTATTCGATGGAATGATGATCCGTCAGCAGCAGCCGGTGGACCATCGGAAGGAATTTTTGCGGCAAAATTCAGGTGTCTGGTAGGAGAGCCTGGCAAGCCTATAGATCCTTATTTTAACTATTGGTCGGCGTCAGCGACAGCTCCGATATTAGCAACGACCGCCGCCGCGGCAAATTCTGCATCGCCATCATCATCAGCCACAGCATCTCCTATTACTAACATCAAGCCAAACAAGCTTGTTCCGGAACCATCTCTCAAGCCACTGCTAGAGCGAGTGCAAGGGAGTGACATGAATAAACTGCTTTTAGTGGAGATGATGCATCGAGAGTTTCCGCATTTGTCTAAGGCCTCTATTAACTACACACTTCGAGTATATGCTAAACGCATGGGAGAGCGCGAATCGGACAAGAGGTGGCAGGTTAATGCAGATGTTGCTGCGAAGTATGGATTAACAGTCAGTTGAGAGCATTTATATTATTATTATTATTATTATTAGTATATTAATTAACGTAAATATATCATTATTAGTATATTAGTTAACGCAAATATAGCATTATTAGTACATCAATTGAGGCAAATAAAGTGTCATTATTAGTGTCGTTGGCCAATTGGTTTCTCCACGGGGACTGCCTTTCTAATATGTTCAATTCAGTAGTGCTGCTATATCTCCCGCGAGAGACGTTGCCAAAATGCCAGATAGGCCCAGTTAGCAATACAACGCAAAAACATTTGCATCCGATAACATACCCTGAGCTGAAATGGAACGTTCGTTCAAGATAATGTGCATATTTTACATGTCTCTCGGCTCAACCGCTCAGTGCCTTGTATATAGCACAGAGATACTTATTAGGATATCGACGACGAGTATCGCCAAATCTCCATCCATGGGGCTTAACTCTATGATAACAATTCCACTGGCTTTTAGTCAAGACTTTTTCAAAACATAAATAAATAAAGGAAATTTTGCGGTTCATATTAGAGCCAAGGTTTTCAATGTGAAAAGTCACCTGCGTGCCCTTCAAATTTGCAACATCTAGGCATCCCACAATGATTTCCACCGGCACGTCTAAAGCGGCTATGCCACTGTGAGACGAAAGAGACGAGCTCGACGGCATAGTCCCGATGAAAAAAGGTACAAAAGACGCCCAATGGGTGTGGATATTGTCTCCAGTGCATAAGAACTTCAGTGGATGCAGTGAGGAAAAGTCTTCGTACTGCACCTTGAAATGCACCAAATAGGACCCATGACTCAAGTAAATAGGTGGAGACTTTAATTCAAAACTCACAACATTAGCAGCGTAGAGCGCATTGCCCCATGGGTATCCAGGCTGTAGTCTCCACGTGCCAATGGTTAATGGCAATTGAGAAGGGTCAGTTGCATCTAGGAACCGTGGATCAAATCCTGCAATTGAATCAGGAGAAAAAAAATAAAATATTTTTTCATCCAACATCTTTCGGATGGAGGTCCATCGCGCATCGTGTACACAGTCTCTATAATTTGTGTTGTTAGTAGCAATGTGATGAGTTGTTGGCGTTGTTGGTGTGGCCGGTGCTGGTGGTGTTGTTGGTGTTGTTGGTGTTGTTACAGATGACGATGACGGTGATGACGATGGTGATGGTGATGGTGATGGCGACGGCGATGACGATGACGATGACGACGATGATGTTGTCGCTGTTGATCCATTGGCAAGCCGGTTTCTCCCAATGCATTGGATCCTTTCAACTGTCTCTGGCCCATATAGACATTTGATTTTGGACTTTGAGAAGTCGGCAGCAATATCATAGAATCGCCAATTTAATAACGCAAAATATTGTACTTCATTTGGCTCTAACCATTCCAAGATATCAAGTATGATATCGTCAGGAAGCTTGTCCATTTGTAATTGCCGTTAAATGAACCTGCATGAACACCCCGCACTTTTTGACTAGCAGTAGTCAATAATGACTACCAGGTGAATGCTGCAGTACACCTGTCAGTCTGGCAACTCTATTTTACTGGGAGGAGGCGGAACGTCAGGGTTCCCTTTTTCCAACTGATCGCGTTGGCCTGGGTTCGGGTTGAACATTGCCGAATGGGGAAATTTGTTTATTTTGCTCGCGTTTTCTTGTCAAGAAATAATGACATCAGAGAATTCTAATTCTGCTGTTCAAACAAACTATAATGACAGTCGCTGAAAGGCAATGAAACGACGAAACCGCTACATTAGCTTATGGCGGATTAGCAGCTATTCTATTATCGTCACACGCCATACTGTATACGAGTTTTAAAGTAGTAAGAATTGTGTCAAGTTCTACGGAATCCAGTCATGTGCAAATGAGCCACAATTATGTAATGTATAAATATCGCGAAAAAAGTTTTGATCTTCGTGCGAAAGCAATCGTAAGATACATGGCAGGATGCGCATTCCAGTGGCAAAAGTATAGGGGCTACTCAATCTTCGTAGAGAGCAGCCACATGATGCTGTAGGAAAGAGAACGTGACGGGATGCGACTCACTAGCGGCACGAGTGTGAATTGAAAAGGCAGAAGACTGGCTCATTCAGCATGACAGATAGTTTGATGATGGGGGAGTATAATGGGCTTTTACCAGATTTTTTTGTTGATGCCGGAATATCCACAAGCACAATAAACAAGACTAGCTCTCATAAGTTGGTAAAACTTCTTGAATGAGTCTTTTGGCAGGCTACCAAGCCGGTTAAACTCGGGTAAGATTGCCCAGAAGAGATTCCAGGAGCTCGAAACAGAACTCAAGCCAAGTTCCCTTGCGACAGAGAATCTTACACTTAGGGCGGCGACGCGGACAAGCGCATCAGACAGCCAAGTTACGGGTTTGATATTTGATAGCGGAACGCTGTCCTTGTGCATATAAAAAAGATGATGATATATCCATTGACGGAAGAACGGACATAGGCGGTGCAATGCAGCAAATAAAGGATATTCTGAAAGAAGGCGCGAAAGACACCGTGGCTGCAATGCAAGCAAATGTTTTCAAAGCGTATGAACATGTCAGAGGTCAATGAACAGAGTATATTCTGCATATTCTACGTATTTCGTGTTTTGCGTCAACAGTGCAGTCTGATTATCAGAAATATTGAGGACCACATTCTGTCGCTGAAAACTTCCGTTACGCTTGCTGGGGAGGTTGCAAAATATTTTATCGCGAGCCTATAAGACACTTTAATCAAACCGACGAGGGGCTCCGGCTACGTGCGCATTGATCCAATTGCTCTTGGATATGTACAGAGAATACAGAGAGGCTGCTTACAAGTCTGTATTATTTCTATCTGGATACTCTGAAACGATTTGTTGATTTTTTTGGAACGATCAGGGAGTACCATATTGAATAAAATATATCTAACTACTATACAATACGTGAATTTTTCGACGATTGATAGATGTGCGGCTTAGTTTTTTGGAAACGCGTTACACGACACCAGGAGATAGGGTTGATCTTGTTGAAGCGCAAGGGTTAGGGGAACGTTGTCTAAGTTACAAAAAGAGTAATTTCGTTGTATTTCTCGCGTTTTGCTCCCTCAGCTTTAATGAGCGTGAACAACGGCGTCCAAAATGAAGCCGCCCAAGCAGAACAAGCTGTTGAAAAAACTGATGGCGGACTAGGGACTGTATTGTTCTCGTCAAAGACTATATTGTTCAAAGATTACGAAGCCGTGAGAATGGAATTTTTTGACGTTTTACCGAAAGCAAGCTCTCAGCAAAGCCATAACTATGTAATGTGCAAATATTGCGGAACCAAGTTCCGAGCTTCGCGCGAATCCGTCACAAGACACATAACAGAATGTCAGTCCCCGTTAAACAAGTACAGAGGTTACTCAATCCAGCTGGAGAGCAACAAGATGCCCAACGGTGGGCGGGGACATAATGCGATTAACCAAGTCATGCTGCGGGAATTAAAAAGACAAAAAACGATTGGATTCCCCGGAGGACCGGCTAAGAAGTCAGATTGCCTTAAATCTGGTTCAACTGTTCAAATAACTGCTGATGCAGCTCCGCAGTTCAATGATCATGACAGTCTTCTGGCAGACCTATTTGCTGACGCACGGATTCCGACGAGCGTTGTTGATCATCCAAGTTTTCGCAAATTTGTCAAATGTCTGAATACGGCTTTTGGTGAATCGTTACCAGACCAGAAGGAGTTGAACCGAATTATCAACAGGAGGATATGGGAGACTAACCGAAACGTGAATCCAAATTTTCTTCAAGAAGAAAATCTTACACTCAGCGTCGCGGCGCGGACAAGCACCACATCCGGCAGCACGGTTATGGGGCTGACTTTCCTGACGGAGGGTGCCGTTCCTGTCGCATACCAAAACATGGGTGATATATTCGTTGATAGAAGCACGGACACGGCTAACGCAATTAGAAGGATCAAGCAGCTTTTAGACGAAGACGAGAAGGGCAGCATTATTGCTGTGTGCATAGATTCTGCAAACGTCTATGCGCACGCTAGAACTGCGCAGTGGATAGAGGATTTGCCACGTGTGACGTTTATCCCATGTTTTGCTCAGCAATGTGATATGATTATTAGAGACCTTGTTAATCAAGTAAAGTCGCTCAAGACCTCAGTCGAGCTCACGCGAGATATTGCCGATTTTTTGGCTAGTCCCATGCGAATGAAACGCTTGCGTCAAATGTCGTCAGCCCATGACTGCGACGAATGGATTATTCCGATGATCAAGGGGCATTGGCAGTCGACAGCGGATTCGATGAAGTGCATATGCAGAGAGTACGGATATGTGGACAATATTTTGCAAGGAATCGCCGACGGAACGATATTGCCTGAAATAGGCAGGATCATAGTTCGCGAGGACGCGTCAAATCTTTTAGCAAGATTTCAGGGACATTTTTATTGTGGTGCATTTGAAATAGATTTAGAGCTTATAGACTCGCTGGTTCTTTCGCAACGCGCGTTTCAGCTGAACAAGGTCAGCCTGCATGAAGTTCTGCCCAAGTTTCGGACAATGTGGCTGGAAATTGAAAGTCATTTGAAGAAGAATCCAGAGGGGAATCCAGAGGGTATGACAATGAGCCTTGTGAATGATGTGCTTACTAGGAAAATGAGACAGTATTGGGATCTAGATCTACTCATAGTGGCCACCGTGCTGGATCCCGAAATACGATTTGGCATGTTTAGCGATGCCGTGGTTGATCCTGATGATGTTGTTGAAAAAGTTGGAGCACTTTATGAACAGCTTTTCCAAGAAAGGCCACTGACCATACGAAGTACATTTCTTCAGTACGTGACGTATACTAGGCGGTTCTCAGAAGCAAGATACTCTTCCTTGAAGAACAGCACAGGCTTTTACGGCTCGGAGTCATTGTATATGAGATTCTGGAATATGATGAGTCTTCATTATGAGACGAAGGAATTGGCTGATCTAGCGAAGCGGTTAGGATCGATAGTTGTTAATTCCGGTGGTACCGAGCGCATGAAATCAGATCGCGACGAGCCGATTATTCCCACTAGAACTAGTTCAGGCCTTGAACATGCATTTAAAATGGCGAAAGCATCCTGCATATTTCATATACAGGATAGCGGAATGGACCAGCAAGAAGTCACACGTCTGTCTCTCGACTCGGTAGCAGGAGGATCACGTGATCACATAAAGCAAGAGTTTTATGACGGTTCTTGGACACCCCCAAATAAGGACCGAGAAGATTGTGGAGAACCCTTTTTTAAATCTGCATTATTTCCTCGTGGCTCGTTTTCTTCACTTTTTGTGCAAAAAGGAGACTCATATTTATAGCATCTTCTCTGTGTTGTGCGGCGCACACATGATAGCTTATCAAACTGATAACGTTAATGCAGTCAACGGCTGCGGCTTTTTTTTTTTTTTTTTTTTTTTTTCCGCTAAAGTTAAACTACTTCTGGAAGTTGTTCGTTCTTTTCTTTTCCGAGCACAGCTTCTTTTTTTTTTTCCCTCTCCATTCATCTTTCTTTCGCTTTGTTGTTACGATTCAAATCAATGACTAAACTCCAGGGACGAGCGCTCTATGAAGCACTAGGGCGTCCTAAACGTATAGTGGCGCCTATGGTTGACCAAAGCGAGCTAGCTTGGAGGATCTTATCCCGACGTCATGGAGCCGATTTATGTTACACGCCTATGTTCCATGCTAGATTATTTGGTGAAAGCGAGCAATACCGTAAGGACCAATTTGGAGAATTAGACGGAGATCCAGAAATTGATCGACCGTTGATTGTGCAATTCTGTGCGAATGATCCGGAGGAGTTGTTAACAGCAGCGAAACACGTGGTGGGCAGATGTGACGCAGTTGATCTCAATCTGGGATGTCCGCAGGGGATTGCGCGAAAAGGGAAATACGGAGCGTTTCTCATGGAAGATTGGGAGCTGATCTACAAGCTTATTAACACGCTTCACACCAAGCTGGAGATCCCGGTGACTGCCAAGATCCGCATTTTTGAATCCAAAGAGAAGACACTAGAGTATGCGAAAATGGTGCTGTCAGCCGGAGCGCAGTTTCTCACAATACACGGGCGAACTCGAGAAATGAAAGGACAAAAGACTGGGTTGGCAGATTGGTCAGTCATCAGATACTTGAGAGACAACTTACCGCCAGACACAGTGATGTTTGCCAACGGTAATATTCTGTACCACGACGACGTTCCTAAGTGCTTAGAGACCACAGCTACGGACGCAGTCATGTCTGCAGAGACCAATTTATACAATCCCGCGGTTTTCCGAGATCCCAGCACTGCGCCGACTGACGCTTTATTTCCAAGAGTCGATCGGATGCTGCGGGAATACTTTGAGATTGTGAAGAAGACGCCTGGCAATGCATCGAAGTCAGCAATGAAGACCCACTTCTTCAAGCTGCTGCGACCATTCCTAGTACACCACATAGACATTCGCAATGATATCGGGCCAATAAGGAAAGGAGATATGGAAGGATACGAGAATATAGTTAGACGAGTGGAGGAGCGAGTTGAGCAAATATACAAGGAGATAGAAGCAAGAGTAGACGATGATGAAGGCGAGAAAGAAGCTGTACATCAAGACATAGTGGTTGAGCCGGAAAACGATTACTACAAGGATATTCCTTACTGGCGATGTCAGCCATATTTTAGGGTTGTGGACGGAGTGCAGAGTAATGGTAAACGCAAGAATGATGAGACTCAAGAGGGTCGAGCTAAGAAAGAGAAATTACAGGAGAAGGCCAGACTAAGAGAAGCGCAGGAGCCGGAGACCGGAGCTCAGGCCACACAGACGCCGCTCCAAGCACCAGCACCAGCCGTACTAACATAATGTTGGAATCCTCGATTATGGTTTTCAACAACGACATAATGTAAATTATTAATTAAAGTAGATACACAGATTCGTTATAAGTTTTTCTTTTGGAAAAGAAAAAATAGAATGAAAAAGCTATTCTTTTGTCTGCTCTGTTCACCGGCAGCAGTCTCAGCGTTTACCGTTAGTGGGATAGTAGAGTACCCATCACTTGATTATGTAGAATGCCGACCAGGACTACTGAATAATGGTATTACAACAACCTACAACAGAGAACCACTGAAGTTCGATCCTCGGCTGTTTAACGAATTAATAAGAGATGGCCTGGTAGCCTCAGCACTAGTTTACCAATATACTGGCGCTGTTTACCTGGACGATGAGAAAGCAGCCGACGAAGCGAGTGCAGGACGAAGAGTTAGCCCATGGGCAGCAGCGGCCGACGGTGCCAAAGTTCTAGCCGCGACAGGGATA
The DNA here is from genome assembly GCA_030581755.1 of Crinitomyces ghanaensis. Classification (NCBI taxonomy): domain Eukaryota; kingdom Fungi; phylum Ascomycota; class Dipodascomycetes; order Dipodascales; family Trichomonascaceae; genus Crinitomyces; species Crinitomyces ghanaensis. The sequence goes on from JAKTVX010000101.1 coordinate 13,666, forward strand.
TGCGGGCCTAATAACACCGTTGAATGTGTAGAAAATGAGCTTGTGGCTTCATTAATGCAAGAATCCAAATACGCTGCTACGAACGCTAGTGTCAACTCTATGGCGGAACTGCGGACGTTTGAAACGTTGGCGATTGATCAATATTCAGCATCAGGCAGGATTACTGATAAGATGGAAGAGTTCCTAGAAGAACCGGTGAAAAGGATTCCCATATTTTATAGAGGTAAGGAAGAAGAAGAACAAGAGCAGACGGAGGAAGACTTCATCAAAGAGCAACAAAGAAGAATCCAAAAAGAAACCTGGGACAGGATACGACAAGAGCAACTAAAAGCGCGGCGGAGAATGCCATCAAGTGCTTATCAATGGGACGATCCACGCCAATGGAACCATTTAGACCAGATAAATAAAGAGAGACGGTTCGACCAGATGCATAGACCTGGCCAATCCGTGCAGCAGCTGACTCCGAACGACGGACAGAAGTCTGCAGCTCGGCCCCATTTTGCCACCGAGTACCCTAGCCGTCATGCCTTCGGAAAGGAGAGAGACCCCTTGAGAGGCATGATTCCAGTCGGTGGACGCGTGGCAGCGAAACCAATGCTAGTAAAGAAGCCTATGGAGGGCCAGTCAGAGTCCGGCTATGATGGAGAAGAATCGCATTTAGAAATAAACTTGCCATTCCCGAGGTTTGACAGACCATCAAATGGCTGGTCGGAGGATGGGCCGAACGGCTATAAAGATGAACAGTTAGACGAATACATCAATGACGACATCTCGCGGGAACGCAGAAGAGAAAACTCAAAGCTCGATGGCGGTACCGGTGATGGTAGTAGTGGATCACTTGGCAGAGGCAGATATACTGACGATAAAATATACTCTCTGCCAGTTGATTACATCAACGACGAAATCACGCGGGAAGAGCAGCGACTGGAAGAAGAAGCACGCAGACAGGCACGCAATAGACAGTACCTGATACCAGACAGCGAAGCTGACATTGATCGGAGGGTAGAAGACGTTGGTCGGTGGAAAGAGAGCGAGAGACATACAGGCAACGAAAATGATAATGAAAGATATGTGTACTATGAGGAGCCTCCAGTAAAGCGACCGTCACCAGTACCACGGCAGCAGGAACGTTACAAATATCGGGAACAACCTAGCTGGTATCAGGAAGAAGACGAGGGACCGCGGCTGAGAAAGCAACCAGTGTGGGAGGATCAACCACAGTGGCCAGTCCGAGGCCAGTTGGATGAAGAAGCATCACCCAGGCGACCCACTAGTCGGTTTAACGAAAATCAACAATCACTTGATGTCCCGTCGCGATGGTCGCCGCCAATATTACGGGTGGACGACGATCATTTTGAAGACAAGGAATTGCGGCGGAGCGACGGTGCAAGCAGCCGGCCACCATTTCGTCGGCAAGCATCATCCGGGTCCTACCAAGACGTGCAGGTTATTGATGACAACGTGCAAGAAAAATGGACTGAAGAGCCGGCCAACATTGAATTAGAGACCGGAAATAACTTGTATGCTCCAATACAACACCCACTGCCACCTAGGGGTCCGGGTAGTAGATCTGGGTACTATGATGATGGATCCGCGCGCCGACGGCGAATGAACAACGACAACAATAACGGAAACAGGCTATTCAAGGCGAGGCTGAAGAGCGGCATGCCTCCGAGAAATGAGCACGTGAGCATGAGATGGCTCGAGAACTCTGTTTCTTCACTAGTGATGAACGACGATCTCGCCAAAGTGGACTGTCTTTATCGAGCGGTGGCTCGACAGCCTAATCTCAATGATCCAGTGCGAGCAATGGTTATGGAGGCCATAGTGTCTACACGAGAAAAGACTACGGAGACTGTTGATTTTCGGACCTATTGCTTGAAGCAGAATCTGGCCCCAGCCAGCGACTGCGCGATAGTGCTCAATGACCTAGTCAACATTGACTTTAATGACACGGCTGGGTACTGCTATGAAAAGTGCTGCGCGACAAGAGTGATTGAACAGGACTTTCCGGATTCGGGCAAAGAAATACTGATATCGATAGCCAGTTTAGTGAACCATCATTGCCGCCAGGCCAATTCGTATGGGGAGACGTTCGTGAGCGGAGTGACGTATGTCAGTTACGGGAATCGACCGAGCCAACGGTTTTGTCTCAGTAGTAATCCTCATGAGTGCTACTAGGATATATAGAGGTAAATATGTATGTGAATGTATAAATGGATCTAAAAGGATAGACGACTAGACCGCTTTTGACGTAGTTTTTTGACATGTGTCGTGTGCACTTTTATTTAACGAAAAAAACGTTCCATGTGTGTCGGAGTAATGTGTGGAGCTTTTTTTCGTTGACGACTTCTTGGTTGTATCCCGCAGCGTCTTTCGTCTGACATACGTTTCGTTCGCCAAGCATTAGCACACTAATTTCTTTAAGAAACTATCCAACGTTTTTTTTTTTTTAAAAAAAGCGTTTTAAACGTCGCAACTTTAATTAACTTCCGGCCACCGTGCCGCCGCACAAGACAGCCCATTAAAGTTTTTTTTCAGGGTACTGATAGTCGCCTGATTGGCTCAATTATTTTTCTCTCTCTTGTCAGTCAAACAATCGATAACCACCGTCAGCACCACGACCTTGTCATATAAAAATGTTTAGACCCCAAGTTCTTGCACACTCCAAGATTGTTGCCCGACGAGTTCAACAAACTGTTCGATACAACTCTTCTGTGTCGTCATATGTCACCAAGGCTACTTCTTTAGTATCGACTATCACCAGCAAGACCGCTGGTTTAATCAACTGCTCAGTGTACTGGGCCAAGGTTACTGCAGAGCTTGCTAAACACATTTATATCAAAGAGGGATTAGCACCTCCTTCTTCTGCTCAATTCAAGGAGGTTTACCAGAACTTGTGGAAAAAGGGATTAGAATTATCTCTCAGATATGCCAAACAGCCTCAACTAATCCAAGATACCGTCAAGTCCATTGGTAAGCAAGATGTGATCAAGGGTGGTGCATATGCTGTGCAATTTTTTGGATTGTTTGCTCTCGGTGAGATTATCGGTCGTCGCAAGGTATTTGGTTATCCTGAGCACGGTCATGCTCACAGCCATCATTAGACAAAAATGTATATGATTTAATAACCTTGGAGCTGTCTTATCTTTGCCTTCTTTTTGTTTTCTTTTTTTTTTTTTTGTTGTTGTTGTTCTGATAATTTTGTTTGTTTTTTCTTTCTTTAATTTCTTTTTTTCTTCCTTTAAATATTAATAGTAATGCCTAGGCACATGTCACAACACCATCATCCGTCAGTCAATATTTACTCGGCAATCTCCGAGAAACCTCCAGTGGGACCCCCACGGAGTGCCGCGGCAAACGGTTTAACCATCTGCAACTTACTACCCGATTGGTACTTACTAAGGGTCTGGTTAGGTACCCACAATGTGGGGTAATTTTTGCCGACGTGGAGAACACAACCAACACCATTTAAAAGCAGTCTGTGAGTCCCACGCGTGCATTAACCTATTCCTTATCAATCCGCACAACAACATAGCATGCTCGTCAAGTCATTACAGAACCAAAAGCAATCAGCAGTACAGCTCATTAAACACATCCAGAAGCACGGGGCCTCGTGTCCGTGCCATGGCTGCAAATCGCTGTTTTCCTCTGTCAACGCCAACGGCCAGTCAGTAGATACCGACTATGCATTCGAAATGGCAGCCAGCAACATTCGCTACGGAAACGGAGTTACCGCTGAGGTCGGCATGGACTTTGCCAACATGGGTATCGACAGAGTAGCCCTGTTCACTGACAAAACGTTGGCAAAGCTGCCGGCAGTCAAGACGGCCATTGAATCGCTAGAACGTGCAGGCGTGGCATACGATGTATACGACAAGGTCATCATCGAGCCCAAAGACTACGGTGTGCTGGACGCCATACAATGGGCAAGGAACTTGCGGCCACAGGCCTATCTTGCAGTAGGTGGAGGCTCAGTCATTGACTATGCCAAGATCGCTAACCTGTTCCAGACGTATCCTAACGCTGAGCTCTTGGACTTTGTCAATGCGCCTATTGGCAAGGGTCAGCCCGTTGACAAAGATCTGTTCCCTCTGATTGCCGTGCCGACTACTGCCGGTACAGGCTCTGAGACTACGGGCACGGCGATCTTTGATCTCACGTCGCACAAGTCCAAGACCGGCATCGCGTCACGCAAAATGAAACCATTGTTGGGAATTGTCGATCCACTGAATTCAGCAACCATGCCTGCGTCGGTCAAAGCGTCGTCAGGACTAGACGTGCTGTGCCATTCACTGGAGTCGTACACTGCCATTCCATACAACGAGCGCACTCCTCGGCCGTCTAATCCTATTCTCCGCCCTGCATACCAAGGCGCTAACCCTATTTCCGACATCTTTTCCGAGGCTGCACTGCGCATGCTCGTCGAGTACCTGCCCCGCTCCATCAAAGATCCCGGCGACACTGTAGCCCAGGAGAAGACTTTGCTGGCTGCCACGCTCGCCGGCGTCGGCTTCGGTAACGCCGGTGTGCATCTGTGCCATGGACTCTCGTATCCAATCTCATCCCAGAACAAATCATACAAGCACCACGGCTACGAAGTCGACCATCCTATCGTTCCGCACGGAGTGTCGGTTGCTGTTACCTCTCCAGCTGTGTTCAGATTCACTGCTTCATCGAATCCTGAGCGCCATTTGCATGCTGCCAGCCTTTTTGGTGTTGACGTCTCAAACGTCAAACGGTCCATGGCTGGTGAAGTATTGGCCGAGGCTATCCAAGACTTTTTGCATGTTAAGTTGGGCGATCAGCCAAGAGGTATCAAGGATCTTGGATTTACAGCCGCCGACATTCCTGAGCTGGTCAAGGGAGCGTTGCCGCAACGACGGGTTTTGAACCTAGCGCCTTCAGTGCACAGCGCTGATGAGGACACCGTGCGAGAAAACTTGGCTGCTATTTTGACAGAGTCGTTGGAATACTAAGTATATTATTATTATTTACATGTGAATCGTACTAGCATATATACAGAGGAAGAATTCAGTACTTTTGACATACGTATTGTATTGCATTATACGATATTATTGTAGTAGACCAAAGAGAATAAGAAAAGCAACCATTAACTCATCCAAATATCTTCACTTTCCTATACCTGGTAACCTTGTTCAACAATTCAGGGGCAATGGGTGTGTTCTCTGGGGCCTTCTTACGAGCCATAGGCCCTACAACAATATGGGATCTTTTCCATCCATTTGCCATTACAACATGAAGCGATCTGTCAGCTGCAGTGAAGCACCTGTCCGAATTAGCTAGGCATTCAAGGAAACAATATTCGTTGTCATCAACAATAGCCTGCAATCGTTTGCCAGATAGATCTACTATGAAATATCTTATCACGTTGTGCATGTCTTCTTCAGCAAGATAGCATTGTGCAACAGCGTCGATTTGTTCTTCCAAGATTTTCTGCTGCTTTCTGACTTGTGCCTTTTGGTGTGTCATGTAGCAAATGGCGTAGCAGCGATTATTGTCAGTACGATAAATTTCGACATAGATTTCGTCTTCATTTTTTGATTTATAACCGCGTGGGACAATTGAATTGACGAGAGTGGGTTTTAACACAGGGATGTCATCATTAGGATTAGAGAAGCTCAGATCAACGAACGACAGCAATTGAGGCTGCCTTCTCGTCGAAGAATCTCCATTTTTTCTCTTCTTTTCCTTTTTCTTGTTGTTGCTTTTCCCAAAATGCTGACTAAATGTCTGACCGGGTACGTTTTCAATGCTGATGATATTGTTGTACATGGCAAACATCGAGTTTAAGTCTAACGGAAATACGTCCTCATTGAACAACCAGAACTGTTTTGTCCTTATCAAATGCTCCCAATAATTGATGAGGTCCGCGCCGGTATAATCTTGGGCGGTGGCAGCAGCAATCGACTCGGGGTTCCCTACAAATCCATAATTGTAGTCCTCAAAATGACGAAACATGAGGCAGCCCACGTGCTGCCGTACGTGGGTAAGAACACACTGATCGTCGGATCTGATACACAGCATTCGTTTGAACTCCGTATCAATGAGAATGTCGGCTACAGACTCCGACATCATCAGGGACGGACAGACCCGCAGGCAAATAATCTTTGGCCCTATATATTCTACCAGTGTTAATGAATGTGCGTACTCCTTGGGAATATCTAATTTGGCAAGGATCGTCCATTCCTTGAGGACGTTGAGACCTTCTTCAAAGCGGCCTGGTTTCAGCAGATACAATGGGCGGTATGCGTTAGCAAACCAGAAGACTTTTTTTGCCATAATAAGTGGTACGTCTGCATCAATACTAAAGCAGGTGCCCGTGGACTCTAGACCCCGGGATTTTTCAAGGATTCCCTTGTTGCTAATATAGAATTGATTTTCGGCCTGATCCTTGAAGACAAACGGATCCATAGATACAGCGAAGAGCAAATTGAAATTGGCTGCCAAGTCAGACAACGGCATCTCAGGGTCCATTGGAACGCCTATAATGGCTTCAATATCCTCGAGCAAGGATTCTTTTACTGCAGGAATATCAGAGGTACGTCGCCAATGCGAGCATACTTGGCGGGCCGCGTAGAAAGAACTGGGTTCCAGTTTCTCAAACAATTGAATTAAAATATCGGTAGATAATGAAGCCCAAGTCATAGTCAAGTGCAGAAATAACCGCTAACAATGCCTCAAATTATTTATGTAGCAGAAAATCCTGGGCAAGGGCTAGGGCAGCCCCTGAGCCACGACGATAAACCTAATTGGGAAAGAAGTCAATCAGCCCTGCATCCTCATTTTTTTTTTTTTTATTACTTTCTGGCTAACTAAGGTTGAGGCCACGGTTGCCTCAACTGGCATGTGGTTCCGCCAATGTGTGTGCCCCTCATTTTCCTACTTTTATCTTTTGATACAAGTCGCCTTTTGGCAGGCAGCGCGGGCTCTTTATCAGCGTCTCGAACGGGATTAGTCAATAAATGCTCAAAGTCATCTTCTGTGAGCCTTCCTGCATTGATCCACTTCCCATAATCCAACACAAGCTGAGGTTTTATAGAGCCCCAGTAGTGTCCCAACAGTTTGTATCTGGTCCTGGTCAATTCGATTTCCCTTACTTCCTCAACATGTGGTTTTTTTCCCTTGCTTTTCACTTTGTTAAAAATAGCTGCACGTTCAAAATTTATAATCACCCCGTGGTTATAGTCATAATCATTCAGCAGGCTCAGAAGTTTCGAAAGTGACCCTTCTAATCTCTCTTTCCCGGGTTTGACAAACTTCATAACTTCTACTATAACCTGCTGGCGGCACCATTATGGCAGCTTGGGTGGTTTTGTTTATTTGGCACCTCTATCATCTCACATGGAAATACCTCCTGGAACAATTGGAAGTACATGGGAATCAGGGGATGCCGCCCTCTACTCTTTTTGAGTCTCTGCGGAAGTACCCCCTTAATCCCAAGTCAGCTATATCTAAATTGAAATCTTCGTGATAGACTGTCGACATAATTACTAGTAGGATATAATTACTTCCCTAATAGGAAGCCTGTATTACTTTCCCCTAGGTAAGCCATCAACGAGCCGCATCAGCATAACGGTGGATGTATCAGGTGGGATCGGATCAATATCTAACAAAAAAAGCCCCAAAATCATATATTGATGTTTGCTTTTATTTTATGACAATTTTGCAAATTGAAATCGCCGATGAAATAAGTGCAATACGCAGCAAAAACTCATGATAAGTTAAGTGTGCTGAATCATCGTCCTCAAATTGGTATATTTGTATCGAATCGTAAGTACTCACTTCAGCCAATATCAGTATGTGCACGTGCCTGTAATAGCAGGCAGCATGAATCTACGTCGTTATTTTAAAGAGGCCCGTGAATACTTTACTGTGCCCACCACTGCTTGTTCTCCATGGGCATTTCTTAATCGAACTACCAGGCGGCACTTGGCAAAACGTCTACCTCTTAGCTTATCAATGAAACGTTTTCATAATTTTACGTGTGGGCAATTGCACGGTCTGTAAACAATACATTTTAACCAATTTTGTATTAAATAAGCATATTAAACAAACGATCATTTAAAATAGCGGCGACCTACGACGTCGGCACCACAAACATATAGCCACAAAATTGTTTGGTTTGCTAGCGGTTACCCCTTCTTTCCTGGCGACGCGCTCCATCGTCAAATGCTCTTGCACGGATTTCCGGTCTAACAACGTCGTCTGCCTGATAAGGCCGTTCACGTGGCATCATGAGTAGACCACACTCCAAACTGATCAGTTGGCAAACAGAATTCATCCATTCCAACAGCCCTTTAATGGTTGCGAGATTGTTGTGTCCCATTTGTGCGATATGACGTCCGTCGGGCGAAACTCTGTAGAGAATTGCGGTCTGCGGGCATACAAGAAACAAAAAATCAGCTCTTACATTAGGAATATCAAGTATGTAATGAGCAATCTGGTCAATCGTCCACCGCCAACCAAGTTCTTGTATACGCCTCTTAGCTTCGATAATCAACAAGTGCATACCGTCATGCCAAACACGTACCGTAACATCAAATACGCCTCCTTTAATATAAGCTGGTCTGTCATCAAACACAATGTCTCGGCCTTGCATAGAGCATTCAGTCATGGCTTCAAGGTTTGGCCCTGGTGGTCTGATAAGGCAGGCGGTGACGAATTTTACTGCAATTCCCAAAGCTTCTCTGACATCACCATGATTTCGAGCAGCGGCCAAACGGTCCAAAATGTATAAAGCAAACATTCCCAGTTCTTGCCTTGCACCATCGATATAATAAGTAATAGAACGTTGTTCGACAAAATTGTGATGGGGGAAATGTTCTTCCAGAAAGCTAAGACAGAAATCTCTTTTCCTGGCCGCATACATCCAGATCAAAATATTTTGTTCCATGTTAGTGCCGGATTGTGCCTTCCCTCATTTGAAACAAATTTGGCACTGGGATCGTTTATGCTGTTCGATTCTAAAATGCGATATATATTGATGTGGCCCTTGTTATCCACATGGACTTATAGTGCGATCACTCAACACTAAACAAGCGGGACACCCAATCAGGCCCCGAAATGCCAGCCGATTGTGTATTCTTGACCATTTGTTTCCTTTGTATAGCAATCCATTATTATATTCCACACTATCGACTTTTCGCTGTTTCACAAAAAAAACAGCTGGAAGAAAAATTTACACTAGAAAACTCCAAACGGCGACCTGAAATCAACTAAACAGCTAACTTCAATTGTTTGTGGCCGCGACGGCTATATGTTGGATGCTTAACATAATTTAGGAAAAAGCGTCCATAGTCCTTGAGTGAGAAATATTGAGTTTAATGATATGCCCTGGTTCATCCTTTAGCCTAGGCAAAAAAACACAGAAAAAGGCAAACGATCTTAGTCAAAATAATTACGCAAGTAACAAACAATATATTAAACCATTCCTTTTAGTTTTTTTTTCTTCCTTGTCCCATCTTCTTGGGTGACGGCTCCTTTGTTTTTACCCTTGTAGTGGCTACATTTTTTTTTAATTGGTTGAATGTTTTCTTGTTTTTTTCTTCCAATCACAGCTTCATGTTTAGCTGATAGCAATTTTGCTTCATCGGCGTTTCGAATGGGCTTGGTCTCTGGATAAGAAAAGTCCGCACTTATAGGCTTTCTTGTGTTCTTTCTGTTTTCATACTCCAACAAGAACTGAGGCTTTATTGAACACCAATAGCGTCCCAGTTCC
>JAKTVX010000102.1:0-22667 GCA_030581755.1 Crinitomyces ghanaensis
AGCAAACGCAGAAGTGGGAACTGTACAATCTCGAGCATGACAAGGGAGAAACCGAAGACTTGGCTGAAAAGAGGCCTGACATCTTGCAGGTACTTTTAGAAGACTGGCTGAAATACGAGGCCGAGACAGGCGTCGTAGTCGTTCCCGATGACGAAGGGTACGCTATGCGGATTTTTGCACGGGAGAAGAAGAGCAAATAGAGGACATCCTTTTACGTAGACTCGTTTGTAATAATGCAGTTGAATTATTTAGAGAAACAAAATCTGATTATGTCGTGATCCGAGTAACTTATCCGTAATGTCTTGCTTTTTGTGCGCGTGGAACCGTAAAATGAGTTGTTGTTCTTGCTGATAGTGCCTTCGATGAAATATATTCACACAATTACTGGTAATCGGAAACCCAAACCAATAATAATTAACAGAGAGTGTAGAGTGGTCGTCCGATTATTAGTGTTTATTCAGCAGGCGGGAAACAATGCGCAGAATAGAAGGCTCCATATGCTTGGCTCCGAAACGGGCCAGATTGCCATCTTATGTCCCACCTTCCGTGAAGGACTAATGTGTCTAAATCAATGAAGAGTGGAGGAGAGCAAATAGGCTAGTAACCGGCCCATCAACATGCATGTCGTAAAGCTACTGTCAAGCCACATGTCAGTTGAGGTGACTACCTTTTATCTTTTCTACGCTACTCGACTATGGAGTGGACTCCTTGTGTTAAGGCGGATGTCGTACATTCTTAAGCAAAAATCCAACATCATATTTATTCTAGAATGGACTAGCATATGGGACGTAAGATTTCGTGACGTATGGCCATCTTTTTCGCGTGCTCCACAAAGTTTTGCATTGACGGTGTCGCATATCTGTGTATTCATTAAAAGCTTTATGTTTGCATCAACTTGCTAGTATATGGTTCGGCGAGCGTAGCCTATTGCACGCAAACTTGGAAGGATAGTAACTAGCTCTATTACTTTTTACTGGATTGATTTTGTTGTTTGTCCTAAAGCGCACCATATAATTGAATAATACGGAGGTGACATAGAAATATTTTCGTCTTCCGGGCTTCGAGAGCTATCCAATTGTAAGAGTCATCAAGCTCAACAGCTGCATCACGAACTCCGTAAGGCGAATAAGATCGTCCAAGCTGGCAAGATGTGCTCCTTTTTTGCCCTGGAGTGACACTTGAGCTAACCACGTCAAGATTCGTATTTATTCATAATTTCAAAAGAAGTTGCTTTTGTAGCAGTTCAATGAAATACCACTGTTTCCTATTGCCCGTTGTAAGCTCCCCTACATTGAATGCGTCATACGTATAAGACTCAATGGAGTCGGAAGTCGTACCACTTGCCATGATAAATTCTGTCCAACTTTAAAAATAATCAAGAATTTACCCACTGGTATATATACAGACACGTGTATGTATAGTACGAAATTTTTTTACAAGAAGTAGGTTACCTCTTACTCACGTGCTCTATCTCTTATTAGTAAACTTCCGGTGGGTAAGCAGTTGTGCCGCCGGTTGTGAGGCGGACAAAATCGGATTAGGTAATAAATACATAGTTGAATTAGGTGGAATAGATTTGATAGATAATAATAAGCTGTTTTTTTTTAAAAAAAAAGAATGGTGATCACACAATATATTCGTCACACAGCAATTGTTTACCGCAATAGCAGACTACTTTCGCCACCATAACGAGAACTATCTACGTAAGATCGAGTACCCGCTGACGAACCCTAGAATCTGCCAAACCCTTAGATGGCATCGGGCTGCCAAATCAGGCTCTGGGTCGCATAATAAAGTTTTGGTTTTACCTAAAACGCTAGTCCAACTGAGCTTGACGTCATATGCCGAATTTATCCATGTCCGTCTATTTCTTTTCAACTTTGTTTTATTCTTTATTTTTCTAGATCGCAGTACAATAACATGACCTGGAAATGGTTTCGCATTCGATCAATTATTGTCTTTGAGGCCTCCTGCAGGGCGAATAATATCGTAGAAAAATAAACTGTAGATCATTCCAGAAAAAAGTTCCTGCACGGTATATAATTTGACCACGTTGGTTGATCTGCTTGTTTGAAGCCAACAATGTCTCGCTCCGACGACTTTGATGGCGACTTTGCAATAATTGCCGTAACTCGCTTAGATAGTGATGCCCGCCTTGAAGCTCCACCCGATATCTCGGTTCCATCTGCTTAGTCGCTCTTAGAACAACCTTCATGGGCCAAGCCCGCAGATGCTCCCGAGTATGCGAAACGGAGAAACCCATATATGCCAGCTGTTCGGCTGTATCCGCATGCATTTCCTACGATGCCTCCTCATGTGCTACAACAATATTATATTCAGCACCCGCCTCCATTTTGCTTCACCCTAATAGGGCCACCAGATTTTGAAGACCTTCGGCCATCACATCCCATTGAGGATTCTTACTTGCACAGCATTTTCGAGGCTGCTTTTTCATGATCTGCGTAAGCAGATTTTATTATTTTCTAATGATTTGGACTAACCAGACAACCGAACCATTGGCATGCGGACGATTCTACCTCTTCTCCCTCAAATTTGTAAGTAAGCATTTATTTTATTGTCAATAAGATAATCTAATCACAGTCCAGAGCTTCTTAGCTATTCGACTCCTCAAAGTCGGGTTATGGTAGAAGAGCTGACTAACCAAGAGTTGACTAACCAAGAGCGGGACATTGAAGGGCCAAGTAACAATCATGATCTGACCAACATTAATCCTGTGGCTGAATATCGAACCGTCGTCGATCATGCGGCAGGAAACTCCGATGGCTCAGTTGCATGCCACAAACGGTAAGCCACAGTCTCATTTCTTCTTTCACTTGACTTGAAAAACTAACCAGAGTGTTCAACGACAATAATTGCACTCCTCCTGAAAAGAAAGGAAAAGCAGGCAAAGGCCCTGCTACTTACCGTATGAAAATTAACAAACGATGGGGCCTAGACTGGAGAGACCCCTACATTACTATCCCTAAAATCAATGACCGTTTTGAATGCCCTTTTTGTTTCTCCGAGTATGACAACCGAGAGAGTCTCCGGCGTCATTGCCGAACTGAAAATGTCCACAACGACATCACTAAGCGTAAGCCGGCTTTAATGGTCTACGAAAGCTACGCCTGGCGCACGCGCACAAAAACCCTTCTGAGAAATAATGATTTGGACATACACAGAGAGCAGTGTGAGACATGCCGTACAAGAACGCTATGTCTAATTGATAATCTTATTAAAAACCGCTTTGAAGTAGCCGAGACTATTTTTGGTCCTGGTTGCAGCGGCATTCCAAATGTGCCTACGGTCACTCGTTATGTCTGCTGAGTATGCTCTAAAGATGTAGGAATGGGAACATTATCGCTCAAGTCTTCGGTTGCTCAGCATATGCGTAGCCATGGGAAAACAGACATGCCACAAGCTAGCAAAGCAGAGTCTAAGCTGTTTTACTTTGTCACATCATCCAAGTCCCGCTATGAAGTCGTGGATATGATGCCGAACTTCGCTGAGACCACATGAACCCGTCAGGTATCCGTACCGCTTTTGACGTGTCTCTTCCGATGGATGTGGCCCTAATATAGAGCAAGGGAAGTTGAAGATGTTTTGGAAATCAGGTGTTACCAGGGCAATAGAAGACGGGCAATAGAAGACTCATTTCTGTAGCTATAGATGCAGAGATGTCTTCCTTGCCCTGGCTGAAATTTCCCATGTTTCAAAGAACATGCTTTTGATGAAAACGGGGAAAGTATCGTCCCCAGAAACTTTAAAAAGAGAAGAAACAGTGTCAATCTTTAAAGGTTGATGCCTAGCTCATGCCTGCATAAAAACAAAGTCGAGATAACTTTCACGGCTGCCCGTGTCAATGTCGTAAGTTTGGTTATCAGGGGGTAGTATCTTCGACCTATTAAAATAGTGCGACACTAACAAGGGACAATTTTACAATACTATAAAAGTCTGCAGACTGACAAATATAACCCTCGAATCGTCCTCTACGTCTTTGCTAAACAATGCAGCCGTATCTAAGATAAAATGTACCCAACAACAATGGCAAAGCCTTGCGTAACATTTTGCAAGTAAGATTCGGTACATTTTGGGACCCTACCCATGGGACAATTCTTTCACTTGTAATCCGGACATACCATCGGTAACTCTGCTTTTACTGCGCGGAAACGTGAAATAAACTATGTGTTCTCGACGGTCACTTCAAATCCTTTTTTTCCTATTAGACGTCTGCATATTTTTAAATAAACTGTAGGCATCTTGTGTTGTTCGTTGCCTTTTCGCACGACATACTGATATCTCTACCAAATTTGGGGCGGAGTTCTAATAAAAAATCTGAAGACATATTTAAGAGTAACGGAATTGGCATTAAACTTTACAAAACTTGTTAACTCCGGGGGCCCCATGTTTTGTGAAGCAAACTACATGTATGTACATTGAATGTGTTGTATATATAACCGTTCGGCCATGGTCTCGGCCTACCATCACTGGAATAAGGTTACAAGTGTCGCGGTTTCCCGAGTGATCTACATCGGGCTCGGGTAAATAAAGTGTTGCCTAAAAAGGGAAACCCTTGGCTAATGGCCTTAATATTTTGAAAATGAACTTGACGTCAGATGCCGACAAAAACCGATAAATCCATGCTATGTGCATAAATTTCATTTTCCTTTCTGTTTATTAAATTTACTGTTAAATTCTCTTATATCTTTCTATAATCGTTAGGTCTTCATGTCCAAAATCCTCAAATCAAGTCCAAGGCCGGTCTCCCCTAACCCGTGTCATCCGATCAATTGAATTCAACACGCTTCTTGCAATGCCAATCCTTTGGCGAGAAGATGAATTCACCATAAACCCAAGTAACAAGAACAGTGAGTCACTTTGTAAAAAGGTATCTGCACTTAGATAAACCAATCATCTTGCCTGTCGTTGATCCAACCAACGATATCGCTCCTCGGCAACTTTTTTGATAGCAATATTGAAGAAATTTGTGTGATTGGTCTTGACCTAGTCCTCTGAATAAAGTTCTGGCCAACGGCTCGCTTCCATGTGGTCCGCACTTTCAAAACAACGTACGTGGGGCAACTCGGCGTGTGCTCCTCAGTACGGGAAGCGGAGGACTCGAGTGTATCCTGTTATGCGTTTTCATGTGTTGCAACAATATTATACTCAACATCCACCTCCTCTTCCCTCCGCGCGAATGGGGCCGCCACCACATCCCGTTGAGGACCATTAGTTGCGGAACATTTTTGGGGTTGCTTTTCTATGCTCCGCGTAAGTCTATTTATTACTTCTAATGAGTCAAGCTAACGAGGCAGGCGAATCGTCCAAACGGTGACGATTCAACGGTTCGTCGTTCAAATTTGTAGATAATAGGCTTTTCTTGTGAGTGAAGAAGTAAACTAACCAGTCTACCAGGAACTAACGATTCATGGCCTCGACATCAGGCCATGGGAGCGTTCATCAATCAAGAGGTGGATAGTTAACTAATCTTGGTGCGAACAACGTTAATCCTGTCGCTGATTCGACTTGATCTCGTCGCTGAAGATCTAAACAACGTTGATCATGTGACTGGAGGATCCGATGGTTTAGTAGAATCCCAGGAACGGTAAACAGTGACTCAGGCTGACCAGTGATCTTTTCTGAAAAACAACCAAAGAACTCTAATCATGATCACTATTTGACCATAAACAAAGAATGGGGTCCGGATTGGGCGGATGGGACCATTTTTGTTCGCAGAATCAATGATCGTTATGAATGCCCTTTCTGCAACTCCAATTGATGCTACCAGAACCAGTCTTCAACGTCATTGTTGAACCCAAGGTGGGCATGAGAGTCTCATTAAGCGTAAACCGGCTTTAATGGTTTAGGAGAACCACGCCTGGTGCATGTGAATAAGAACTCTGCTCAGCAGTAGTAATTTCCAGACACACAGAATGCACCGTGAGACTTGATAAATTTATTAAAAATTGCGTTGATGTAGCTGAGATTATTTTTAATACTGGTTCTAGTAGCGTTTGGGCAAGCCCACAGTCGCTCATTACATCTGCAGGGCATGCTCCAAGGACGTAGGAATGGGGACTATAGCAGTCACTAGCCACACTACTGCGCATGCCCATTGCCACGAGAAAACAAACATGTCGCCGATTAGCAAAGCAGAATGCCAGCTGTTCTATTTTGTCACGTCAACCAAACCCCGCTATGCAATTGTGGATGAGACCCAAGGCTTTTGAAGCCACATGGAGCCATCCGTTACCCGTATCACTGTGCAAGCGCTAGCCAATTCTTTCGCGACGTCGCTGGCGTTTAGTAGCCTGTCTAAAAGACTACTCAAAGGTATCTTGAAAGATGTGCCCGCCAAGACGACTTAAAAGTTGCCCTATGGTGAGTGTGTCTTGTGCGCTACTAGATGCGGCAGCCCAGAGAAGTCATATCTTCTTTGCCAAGTCACAGGGTTTGGCAAAAACTACGCTTATGGGTACTATGCCACTTGTCGTGATACCACATAAGAGTATTGGTGGGGATCTTTTTTTTTTTTTTTTTTGAAAAGAATCAAATACACTCCTAAACTTTCGGAGAGGCAAACTGATTCTTTTTATGAGCTATGAAGCTTTTCAAAATACACTGCACTCTGGATGTTCTCAGAAGCAAAATCAGACATACTCGTTCATGCGATCGTATTGTTCTTGCCCGTTCTCGACCATCCCGACTTTCGCGTGAGTGTCTGCGTGAGTGTCTGCCTGGCAACGTCTATAAAGATTCCAAAAGAGAGTATGATGCGGCCGCCGTCAATTCTTAGAGGGTGACGAGTCTCCGCATAAAAAGAAAGTCGTCTCAACAAAAGGCAAGTTTTAAGGTAAACATTGTAAGTGAGGGTGACGAAAACGTACCCAGCACCTAGTAGACTACGGCCGTCACCATAAAACTTAATCATTTCCAAATTAGTAGTCGCTCGGAAAACAATGTAGAATAGAGAGGAAACGTAGTTCGCTGAAAGTTAACTTTGGCTCCACCTCACAAAAAAAAAAAAAAACATAGCGTATTTGGCGTGCTATCAACGATGGCGGTTCAACTGCTATCAACGAGAAAAGACACTCGATAAAAGCCCGCCCAAGCCGACAAAGAAAAAGCTTAAAGAACCCAAGGTCTTCTTTGATTCATGTTTGGACTAATATTTGAGTTCGACGGCCCATTAATTGGACGCGAGAGAGTGCCTATATCACCATCATATTCGCTCATATACTTGGACACAGGTCCAAGGAAATACACCTGGCACATGCTCAGTATGGCCAGGCGCTCCAGTGAGAAGAGCATGCGTGTCAGCAAGCCAAACTGAACCTACATCCAATCATTTGACGTAATCCCGATCGGGGCCATAATGGAACCATAGGCAGCCAGCGACTACGATCTTTGAATCCCAGACCAAAGACTAACGGGCCTTACACATAGGCAGAGAACCTCTACTTCTAATCCTCTAGCGTACCAAGCTTATAGGCTTGACGGATTGGCAGCTGGATTGCAGAGATAGCAGCCTAAGGCCTCCAAGAGATAGCGTTCCTGCTCAACGAAGTGCCTGCGTGCACTGTCTGCAACAACCGACTTAGCGATGCCGAGGAGCCTGTCGTGCGTAACCTTGTCAACGACAGCAAGCTTATCAACTTCGAGCGTTATAGTCTTTCCTTGCTCGTCGCCTATTGAGACTCTCAGCTGTGCATCGGCTAGGACTCGTATGCAGAAGTCTTCAAAAAGGTCGTGCCGCGACAGGAAATCCAACGCGCATGTCAAAGACGTCGGATCTAATACTAGGCTAGCAAATACGTCTGGGCAAGGGATCGACTTCTCTGTCTGCCGCTGACAGGCATCCACGTAGTCCAGCTCAGCTTCGATGATGTCCTCGCTCAGAGGCACAGCCTTTTGGACAAAGGGCCGCGTATATCCTATTCTGTGCCTCCATAGAAAATTGGCCACCACCGCTGCCACAACGCAGGGCGCCAACAGAACGTAACCCCACCATCTTGTTGCAGTGATAAGTGAGGCAACGGCCGCCACGAGTCCCGCTACGCCATTAAGAACCCCGTGGAGCTTAACGCTGGATGTGCGCCGCAGAATCTTCTGCGATGTGAGCGCAGAACGAAGCGAATTGGACCCAGCCGACCCATGTCGAAAGGCTCTTCTCCAGACGTACAGAGACCAGGCCAGGTTGGCGAGGCCGAAGATCGAGCATGGTACGTTCCCAATATAGCCAGACAGTAGATTGCTCGCCTTGAAAATAGCTCTGTTGGCGCCAAAAATGGCGAGTATCGTACCGACGCCGATCATTAGTGCGCCGAAGCCCATCAGAATGTCCATCCCAACTCGATCCATCCATTCGGTGCCAGCCTCGCGGAAATTCATGTCGAGCAGGCAGTCGATGGTGCGCTGCATATAGATATTGTGGCAGTATTGCTCTCGTTGGTGGTGCAGGTAGATTCGCTCAGCTCGCAGGCCGCGGATGTTCTGCCAGCTGAGCATTGCATCTTTAGCCGCAAAGAATGTCATGCCCAGGGCTACCGCTCCACCGATAGCCATGAGCACGACAGCGTACGTCGGCACTGGGACCTTGTTCCACACGTTGGCAGCAAAATCTCCAGCATTAGCCGCTTCAAGGAAACCAACGCTGGCGAGAAGGTTATTTGCTAGTCGTGTGGGACTTTCGGTGCGATAGCGGCGCCCGTGGCGGACCAGCGAGAGGTGCCTCGATGGCGAGGCGAAGATGGGCTGGTACGGCACCGACTCGCCCGAAAACTTTTCTGCAGCCTCCAATGGATTTTTAGGAGTCAAATCACCATCCGAAATCGACGTTGCCAAGGCATCTTCAGCACGTAATATGAGCTCGATAGTTCTGGTGTTGGTTGATTTTTCCATGGTGTACGGCTTAAGAGCGAGAGGGAAGAACGGTCGAGAGGGAGCGAGGGAAGCACCCTCTAGATAAAAATATGCGGAATTTCTTTGGAGCTGAGAGCGATGTTTCAGGGATAGAGCGCTTAAAACAGCAAAAGAGCTAGCAAATGTACAATCAGGTACCAAAAAACGTTCTAACCTACCTCGCCTGCAGTCCTCGCAAAATACCC
This sequence comes from Crinitomyces ghanaensis, assembly GCA_030581755.1. Taxonomy (NCBI): domain Eukaryota; kingdom Fungi; phylum Ascomycota; class Dipodascomycetes; order Dipodascales; family Trichomonascaceae; genus Crinitomyces; species Crinitomyces ghanaensis. The sequence continues at coordinate 9,108 of JAKTVX010000102.1, forward strand.
TTTTTTAAAATAATGGTACTCAAAAAGAGTAATTAGGTTTGAGAATTGGACCCTTACCCCTCTTAATTTCCTATTTGGGTTGAGTAGCGTACCGTCGACCGTGTTCACCACTGCCTATTTGAATCGAAATGTAAACCTCATTCCAAGTTGCCGCTAATATTCCAGTGGGTATGCGGACGCCTATTTTGAGTAAAAATGACTGCACTGCAAAGGAGAAGACCGCGATGGTTCAATGGTTACTTATTGGGGATAATTGTTTGATTCTTCACCCTAAACATAGGAAGAGTGTTACCCGAATAATGAACAAAAATTCTACACCTTCGGTCCACCCAGTAGTGCATGCATGTATAGGTACCGTCGTTATTGTTCGTAAAATATACTCTTGGGCAAGTCTCGCCGAAGGCGGGACGCGTCGTGAGGTGTCGTAAAGCGGAACGTCTGTCTTTCATGCCGCGATAAGAAGAAATGCTTGCTGTATCCAGCATATAATTATTTAAACCCGTCAGCACGAAGTTCAATCATTTTAAAACCAGTATTTGCTTGGAAAAACAACGCAGAATACAAAAGAAACATAATTCATTGAAAGTTGCATTCGACTCTATTTCACGAATAAATAGAACATTTGGCGCAGGCGTCGACGGGCGCCAAGTCAACCGCTGTCACTGAAAAAAGCCGGTCAAGCTGAAAAGAAAAAGCTTCAAGAAGTCATGAGAGTATTTGGAACAATACTTGAGTTCGATAACCCGTAAGATTGGACAGGAGCCCGCTATGAAGCCGAAAGGCAGGAAATGCCGATGTCACCATCATATTCGCCTATATGCTTCGATACAGGGCCCGCGAAATAAACATGACGCCTAGCCAGCACTGCAGCAGGTACTCCGATGAGAAAAACGCACGATGAGAAAAACGCACGTAAGCAAACACAGTAGTGGACTTATCGTCCCAGCTTCTCCAGCCGTAGGGGTTGCTAACCCCGGATGCGTTGTGGCGATGCAAGATCAAGCACGGACCGGGAGAGTCAGCTCGAATGATTATTACCTCTTATGTCACGGGTTTCATACTGTCACGCTCATTACTAGACAGCAGGAGGATTCCGCCAGATTGGAATATAGCAGAAAAAGAAAGTCTTTGCCTTTCTCACAAGATTAAGAAACACAAAGCAAGGTAAAGAGAAGGTAAGAAATACTAACTTCAAAGAAACTTGGACTGCTTGCAGAAAGCAACTGGAAGAATCTCATCAGCTTCCTTCGGCTATGCGGAACAGGTTATCGGATCAACGAGTCATTATCGGTACTTCAACCTGTGGCCACAACACAGAAAAACCATAAAAATTTTATAACTAACCTAAAGAATCCCTTGAAAGAAAGAAATAAATGCCGATTCATCTCTCGTAGATACCGTCATGTGAAACGATGCCAGCCTCTAGCTTGCATAGACCTGGATTTCGGCAAGACCAATGTTCTGAGTAGAAGCGCTGACAGAGGTGATGTTGAGCTGGAGGCTTGTAATAGTTTTAGCCGTGAAGCTAAAGCTAGTGGCTGTCCCGTCATTATTAAGCTCTCCGATAGTGATGCTGCTTCCGTCGCTGAATTGAATGTTTCCCCCGGTAATTTGATCATCAAGATTAGGGCGATCATAAAGAACAATACAGCCGACTATCTGAGGACTGCTCCAGGTGAGGTTCAACCAGCTGCCGGCACCACCACCATCAGTAGCCCATTCTTTGGTGTAGTCACCCGGATAACCATCAATTATTCCATCAATGGCCTTATTTGCGGTCTGACCAGTACTGGTATTCTCGGACGATGCTGTCGCGGAAGCAGAAAGGGCCAAGTCAGTTTCAGGAGGACCGAATACCTGGATTTCCGCGAGGCCAATATTCTGAGTAGACGCACTGACAGAGGTGATGTTGAGTTGGAGACTTGTAATAGTTCTATTCGAGAAACTAAAGCTATTAGGTGACCCATCATTATTAAGCGTGCCAATACTAATGCTGCTTCCGTCGCTGAATTGAATATTTCCCCCGGTAATCTGATCATCAAGATTGGGGCGATCGTAGAGGATAATCTGATTAACGGTTTGTGGGCTGATCCAGGCAAGATTAAGCCAGCTTCCAGCACCACCACCATCAGTTGCCCATTCTTTGGTGTAGGCGCCTGGATATCCGTCAACTACTCCATCAATAGCTTTGTCTGCAGTCTGACCAGTACTAGTAGTTTCGGACGATGCCGTTGCGGTAGCCGAAAGCGCGAAATCATTTGCGGGCGTACCAAATACCTGGATCTCGGCAAGACCGATGTTCTGAGTAGATGCGCTGACAGATGTGATATTGAGCTGAAGGCTTGTAATAGTTTTAGCTGCAAAAGTAAAGCTATTAGCCGTTCCGTTATTGTTGAGCGTGCCAATAGAAATGCTGCTTCCATCACTGAACTGAATATTTCCCCCCGTAATTTGATCGTCGATATTTGGACGATCGTAAAGAATAATTCTGTCAACGGTTTGTGGAGTGTCATAGTCCCAGGTAAGCATCAACCAGCTGCCAGCACCGCCACCATCAGTCGCCCACTCGTTGGTAGAGTCGAGAGGATAGCCATTAACTACTCCGTCAATAGCCTTGTCTGCTGTCTGCTCAGTATCGGCATTCTCAGATGATGCTGTCGCTGTCGCATTCAGTGCGACATTTGTGGGATAAAGGTCAGTAATTACGGTAACTGTGGCAGGAGTACTGCTAGCTGTTCCATTGTTTACCACCAGTTGGAAGACTAACGTTGCCGCACTGCTTGGAGCAGTAAAAGTAGGCTGCGATGCTGTGGAGTCGGAGAACGAAACCGTGGGACCACTAGTCTGTGTCCACTGATAGATCAGGCTGGCATTATTGGGATCTGAACTGCCAGTTCCATCAAGTTGGACGGTAAAATTGAAACCGACGACCTGATCAGTGCCAGCATTGGCCAGCGGTTCCTGTGGGCCCGAAAAGACAGTATATTGCGCCTGTAGCCAGCCGGTGTAATCTGCAGTGGCATTCGGATCATATTCGGTGTAGGCATAAAAAGTAAACTCTTTGGCTAGGAGATCCTGGCCCGTTACATTCGGAGTGTATGACGCGATAATGTAGTCTAAGTAACCAGTCAAAGTGTGGCTGGTGGTGTAGTTTTGCGCCGCCGCCTGCACGAAATACGCCACCGCGTGATGATCGCTATGGTCTCCGTCGCCAAAAGTGCCGATGAAATCCTGAGTGTTGATCTGGGTTGGCTTGAAGGAAGTCATCAGTTTGGTGAGTGTACTGAGTAAGGTGGCTTTGGTGTAAGTGCTAGAACCATCGACAGTAGTCATGCTCGAGTCTGTTCCGGTCCAGAGACCCTGAAGGCTTACATTCCCAGTGGAAGGAAATCCAGAACCATCATAATTACCGTCCGGAAGATGCATGAAGACAAGGGAGATGTTGGGATTTGCCGTTAGGGTGTAGATGGGGATGGTGAACCCTGAAATGCCGGCATCCGACTGTGTCCAGGAATTTGCCCAGTTACCCATGTAGGTGTACGCGGCCATGTCACCATTCTGACGGCCTTCCCAATAAGTGGCGTCCATGCCGGCATCTCCGGCAGTAACATAGATTGTGCGGATTGTGCGACCAGACTGAATGTTGTGGAGCAAGTCGGGACTGAGAAAGAGCAGGTCGTCATCTTGATGTGCTACTATGTTGAGGGTTTTTGCTGCAGCTGCGGAAGCGGAGGGCGAGGTCACAGGAGAGAGGCTTGCAGTGACGCCAGCATCATCTGCAGTGGCCGGAGCAGAATCAGGAAGTTTTTGCATAGTGAAATCTCGCAAGGTCAATGCCAATGAAAGGAGATTGATTGATCCAAAATGAAATGGAGCGTATTAATATAAAGGATGAAAAGGAGAAAGCTCACAAAAGATGGTGTTTCAAAGTTCTACTTTCTACATCACTCGAATCCGCGTGCCATGATCGCATGACGAACGTCACCATATCTCAATGTTCAACTGAGAGCTAAACTACAGATGCGCGTGATGTCGAGTGTCTGACCGTTTCGGATTCATCCTGCAGATCGCATGCACATGTGCGTCATAGCCGTGCTCATTTCTCTGTTTCTGTCATGCATGTGAACCTGTGCGGGTGATGTGGGAATTGTTTCATGCTATTTTTATGTACCATGTGTGCGCATGTGCGTACATGCATGCATGGTTGTTAGGCGCATACGCGCATACGGCACATCTCTATATGTCACGCGTGCGTCCTTAAAATTATATGCGTGGCCCACATGACATCAACGCGGTTGGCAGGGAAGCCGCCGTCCGGCAGAAGAGAGCGCCGCACGTTACTTTAATGGCTCTCAAGAGTAGAAATTACGAAATTATTAAACCAGGCGGCGAAACTTTTGTCGCTAGAGTCACTAATATTCGCCAATGTTTCAACCGATTAAATGTGGAATTAAATTTAAATTATTTAGCTATACAGGTTTTTTTTTTTTTTTTTTTTTTACGTCCATTATAAGCGTGGCCGCGGCGAAATCTGCGGCGGTAATTTTTTATGATGCATAGTTTCTTTTTCTGCTGTCTTCTGTGGAGACAAATCAAACCCTAATTCTAAATCTAGCTTAGCTCTCATCGTTAATGTCTGGTCACAACAAGTAACTAATCCACTTGCCGTTGTTTGAATTCTTTATCTGGAAGGTCAGACTTTTTCTGGAGATCGCAATGATTTCTTTTTAATTACATAGTCAGATTCAGCTTTGTGACCTTGGTATGGTATAACACTGCATAAATAAAGAGAGTCTAACAAGCCAGCATCCGAGTCGAACGGTCAGATATTATATTGAACGATGCGATCCTGCCATCGGTGAGTGATTTAACATTGCATGTGCTTCCGATTTCCTATTGCATATACCTAGGGCTAGTTTGAAGAACAAAGCCATCTTGGGCAGAAATGGGTAGGGTGGCGGGTTTTAAGTGTTCGCCACGTCATTTAATATATAAGTCAAGGTATTTCTTAAAAAGGCCGATCTATTTGATCTAAATCTCGCTGGCTAACGTGGAGACCTTTTTCTCTACATGACGGGATGGCCAAAATATTGTTAAGAAATCAGTCGAATCGACTGAAACGGTTCACCTTCACAAGTCTTACTGCTACAATTATCGTCGTAGTGCTCTGGCATTTCTATAACGTCAAGTCTGCCATGCAGAGGTCGGTCTCAATTGTTTTAAACCCAGGAATTACGCCAATTTCGCCAAAGAATAAGATTGCGTCAAGACCAGAGATACCCAACCTTGTTCATTTCGTTCATGTCGTCGGTAATGAAGAAGACCCATTGTCCAATGAACAACCATCGCTCGATTTAGACTTTTGGAATTTTATCTCGGTTTACTCTGCTGATCTCTATTTGAACCCGGATGTCATCTATATCCACACCAACGCCCCGCCCGGGGTCATTGCGGAAGCGCGGCAATCGTCAAATCCATGGACACGTGCTATTGCCAATCTCCCTTCTGTTGTTCTCCGCTACGAGGAGGCACCTACCCATACTCGGACGCACGGCCGGCCAATCCATAAGCTAGCGCACAAGTCCGATTTCATGCGGACACGCATTATGAAACAATTTGGAGGGATTTATGTCGACGAAGATAGTTACATCATCAAAGATCTCAGGCCACTCCGTCAAGCAGGATTCAAAGCTGTGGTCGGAAATGACTTAGATGGTAGGGTCGGCAACGGGATGTTCATGTTCACATCAGACAGCCGGCTGCTTCTCGCATTTAATGAGCTTCAGGACCATGTCTTTGATGGAGGCTGGGTAACTCACAGTGTTGATTTGCTCACACGAATAACGCAGGACATTGTTCTTGAAGATAATGGAGAAACTCTGATCATGGACCGGGATGCCTTTTTCCCGCTGAACTGTGATCGAATTGATCTTTTGTATCAAACACGCGATGACTGGAATAACAATGAAGCATATCGTCAACCTCAGGCATCAGCCAGGTTCAATCTCACAGAATATATAGAGAGGGTCGTTCAGAACACCACCAGGAATGAGGAGCCGTGGCCTTGGTCTACGTCTTACGCAATCCACGGTTATCATACCGCATTGCAAGACCGTAAAGATCTTTTCGGGCATTATGGCGGGATCACTTTGGAATACGTACTGGCCCAAAAAAGCAATTTTTCAAGGGCTGTATATCCGGCAGTGCAACATGCCCTAAAGGCAGGCATTATTCAGAGTGAGGGCCCACATAAAGCTGTTGAAACCCAGGAGCCCTTGCACGGCTTTTATGCACGCGGAATGTGAAACTGGGGGTTCCGCGACGGTATCGCAGGATTTGGGAACCAGAAAAATAAAAGAGGGAAATCCAGCCGAATAAAAATGCAATACATTACAATAATAGATTTTTCAAGCGATATCAGCTGCCTGGTCTCCACAAGAACTAAGCCCTCGTGACCCAGGTTCACCTGGGGGGAAACCACTATCTATTTTGTCTCAGGTTGAACATGCTCAGATCAGCAAACTAGTTAAGAGCTATGTAACCTCACGAGCTGTGCGAGCCTACGATCCGGAGGTCGAGATCAATATATTTATATTTCTCCAGTTAAAACAACTGGTTCCTAGTAAATGCGCCTTAAACGGGATGTTACCTGAATAGTCAACGAAAACCTGAGACCTTCAGTCGTCGTTACCCTCCCACCTGCGTTTGGTGGGGCTGTCTCGCCGGAGAGGAGGGACGCGTCTGAAAAAGGAAGCGTCGGTACGGCTGGCGTCAGTTTTTTAAAGTTGGGAGTGGCTCGGCTGGCTGCATAAAAAGAAAGTCGAGATAAGCTTTCACCATCGGGAGCTAGGGTTTGTCTAGCGATGCCTTGATAAAAAGAAATGTTTTTTAAGGCTCTGTTGCCCGAGTGTCTTCGTGAATAATAAAAGGTGTCTTTGTTACGAATGGCCTACTCATTACGAGAAGCTGAAAACCGGTCCTGCAGGTTGACGTTCTGTACCCAGATATTGATTGGGTCCTTCATTGCCAGCAGTCAATTTGCCTTCTGGTAGCTTTCACATTAGCTTATTGAACCCTCGTGTTTGGAGTTTGTTGTATTATGGCGTTTTGTTCTTATGTAAATATTTTTATTGTTTTAAAACTAATTTTAACACTAGTATCCATACAATGTAGCAGTTATTAATGCCGTTGTCTCAGGCAATATGACATAACTAGTCGGGATTGTTATTGTACTTAAACACTCTTGATCATTACCTTGAATACTTATAAAATTTGTGTTAATTGAAAAGCTTGTTACTGGCACTGGCGTCTCTGTCACTGTCATTGTTGATGTAATGTATCCATTGAATCCACTGGTCTGTGGTTGACAATTTCCTGTTCCTATCCCCATAGTTGATGTTGTTGTCACTGTTATAGTTGTTGTGAATTGCGGTAATGTAGTTACTATTTCCGTTGTCATAAATTCAATCAAGCCACAAAACTCATATCCTTGCGTGGATGACGTTATTGTTAGTAGTGGTAAAACTAACGTATCCTGAACAATTAGTGTCTGTGATAATGCCAATGTCAATAATAACATTAGCCATGATATGGCGTACACGTTCATTGCTCCTTTATTCTGGATTTTGAAAACGTTCTTTGGTGTTTTATAGGAGTTGGACGCGATGAACAACAAATCGTAGTTTTCGGACCACTTTATCTGGTTTTTGTAGTGCCAATTCCTTTCTTATGCGCGATTTAGGCGCGGTTCAGCCACCCTATGTTACAAAAAAAAAAAAGGCTGAAGCGGCAGGTCATCACTGATCCAAAGCAAAATACAAGGATCTTTCTCAAACTTGTGAACGCATATGTTTTGTCACGCCAGAAATTCTATTAATTGACACTCACAAGCAAGACGCGAATTGTGGCGGTCATTACTTTTCCCAAAAAAATTCTGTTTCAAATCAGTGATGGCTTGCCTCCCCCCGCCGCCTGGCTGAACTGCCGGAACATCGCATAAGACGCGATATCTGTTTCGAAGTCCAACTTGAAACAGCAACGAAATCCGATTTAGTACACCAATCGATATCATCGCCGGCATCGCTATCACCATCTAAATTTAAACAACGAATATCCTGTTCTTCTTCAAATAATCTTCCTCTTTTAGACTTCATTTGTCAAGCCATGCTGTACTGTGACCAGATGTTTTACTTCAGTTCTGTGCTCAACACTCTCAGTAACTGTAATATAATGATACAAGAACTCATTTCTGTGTAGAGGGAATAGGGATTCTCTCTAACCTTAACTCCGGTCACTATATATGTATGTCGTCGTTACCCTCCCTAAAATACCCCGCGTTAACGTAAAAGCGTGATCTCCATCGGACCTTGCAGTGGATCTCAGTATGAGCACCTCTCTTCCTGTCCTCATAGTCGGCGCTGGTCCCACGGGCCTTGTCTTCGCCCTCTGGCTCGCCAGACTTGATGTCCCTGTACGGATCATAGACAAATCAATTGGCCCAGGAGAAACCTCCCGCGCCATTATCATGCATGCGCGTTCACTGGAGTTCTACCGGCAACTTGGCATTGCGGAGGACGTGGTCCAGCACGGAATGAAGGTCGAGCGTATTTCGGTCGTTTCCGCCGGCACTGTGAAGGGCTCGATACCTTTGGGCGAATTGGGAAGTGACCTGAGCTATTTCCCATTTGTACTCTCTTTTCCTCAGGATGAGCATGAGAAGCTGCTGATTAAACACCTTAAGGCGGCCGGGGTGACCGTGGAGCGGCAGACTGAGCTAGTGGACTATGAACAGCTTGAAGACTCAGTCTCTGTCACCGTGCGCAATGGCAAAGGGAAGCAGGACGTGTATATGGTAAGCTATGTTGCTGGTTGTGACGGAGCCAGGAGCACGGTGCGGCAGCTTGCGGGCTTGGAGATGGAGGGCGGGACATATCCCCATCGTTTCTATGTTGCAGATGTGGAGATCGATGAGGTATTGGGAAGAAATCAGGTCAATGTATGCCTTACAAACCAGGACTTTTGTATCTGGATACCACTTCACCGCCCTGGAGGGGCACGTCTTATCGGAACTGTTCCTGATGCGCTCGATACAGATGGAACTGGGTTTGAAGATGTCCGAGCATCAGTGCGCCAAAATGCGGGACTGGAAGTTAATCATGTGGAGTGGTTTGCGACGTACAACGTGCATCATCGTGTGGCAGAAAAATTCAGGGACCGTCGCGTCTTCCTTCTCGGTGATGCGGCTCATCTGCACAGTCCTGCCGGTGGTCAAGGCATGAATACGGGTCTGGGTGATGCATCGAACCTGGCGTGGAAACTAGCAGCTGTTTATCAAGGCGCCGGGGCGCCAGAGCTGCTTGACACGTATGAGTTGGAGCGGATTAAATTTGCGAGGACTTTGGTGAATACAACCGATTTCTTTTTTTCGCTCGTGACCAATTCAGGGCTGTCCGGATGGCTCACGAGGGCCTGCTTCATCCCCTATATCCTTCCCCTCGCATTCCGGGTACCACTATTAGCGAAGATGGCGTTTAGCAAACTATCTCAGATTGAAATCACTTATAGCGCAAGTCCGCTGAGCGATGGCAGCGCAGGACACGTGAAAGCTGGTGATCGGCTGCCGTGGGTGATGCTGGATGATGGATCTGACAACCATGATCCGCTGAGCGCATTGGCCTGGCAATTGCACTGGTATGGAGCTGCCGTTTATGCGCCGACTGCGGCCGAGAGAAGGGGTTTGCCGCTTCACATCTTTCCGTGGTCGCCAGCAGTAAAAGCAGCTGGTCTAGACCGTGACTCGTTGTATCTCATTCGGCCAGATGGACATATCGGCCTTGTACAGACGAGGGTGGATGTCGCAGCTTTGGACTCGTATCTTGAGCGGTGGCGTATAACTGGCGTGTAGTATTCATGGTGACATCAACAAGATTTCCCAGCCTGAAAGACTCTTCTTCTCTATTTACAACAACATATACATCAGGTTTGGTCATGGATTATTTGGGCATTGGCGAATAGCTTCCAGCATTAAAGAATTTTCATGCGATAAAATATCATACCCAGCCTAATGTCCACAGTGCAGCCCTGATTATGCGCTCTATGACTGATAGCCGAAAGCATTAATTACAGACCAGAATGACCTACCAGAGGGTCTGCCTCTCCAGCGTCATCTGCTTGAAAATTGGTGCTGGGAGCTTTTCGCTGTAAATTAGCCACAGCTGTCAGATCCTTTGTCAAATATTCCTCTGAAAGTTTAAGATACACGATTGCCTTCTTAATGCAGAGAACATGCGTCACGGACCATCGACAAACGGAAACAGACGTGCTTCCACAGCTCAGTCTAGCCCGTCTATCTCTGCTTTTAACAGGAAAAGCTCCAGGTGAGAAGCCATTCCGAAGGCGGCACGCGATAAGCTTGGAATAAACGAAGTAGGGAAGATGCGCCTTGGCAAGAGGAATATATATTACATAGTAGCGCGGCCTGAGTGCAGGATATCTAGCTGAGAAACGAAGAACGCTCATAAGATCAAGACGAAACCTCCATATTCATTACATTAGCAATATTTGGTTAGTTATCTAGGTGCCACGCAGCCCGCCGAGCACAAACACGCAGACAAAAGTTACAGGCAACTTTGAGGGTTGGTGGGAAAGCTGTGGCGATGAAATGGACAGTCGAGACGACATCGAAGCGCCTTTTTAATAGCATCGGACGATCGAGTATTGGGCTATGATCCTGCGTTGTTCGTGAAGCGAGAACTCGTCTCCAAGCTCATCTAGATCATCCAGGGCATTCGATTTACTTAAATAAATGACATAATCCACTCATGCCTTTTTGGAGTTAGTTAATTCTCATTTGGCCAATTCGGATTCCGAGCCGTTTCAGCCGGGCCGGATTACCCGGCTTTCACTATATATGGCGTGACAAATTTCGATTGCATTTCGATCTGTTCAAGTGACAGCTTACGTTGAATGGCCAGATCTCATTGGTGATTAGTTTCGAGAGAAGATGCTGTTCTCAAAATTTATGCCCTCATTCAACGTGCTTATAGGCACCACAGCACTTAGCTTTCAAATCCTGGTATTGTACCCCTGGCATCTCAAGCTAGACGAAGAACTGAAAGCTTTACAACATGAAAATGAGAAACTGGCGAATTTAGTCAGAGAGATGAGCGAGGCTGAAGCTCGACGAAAGGCTTCATCTTGAAATTCGACATAACCAAGGGCGGCCGACCTATGCATAGACTGTAATAATATCTAACTTTAAAGTTTTGACTTTCTGATGTTTCAGTTAATAACACTTGGAAGATTTTCTTTTTTTTTTTTCAAGAGCCATTGCTAAGCAAATAGGCCATATGACAAGCGCTCAACAAATCGGATGACGATAGAGCCGCGAATCTTGAATTTGGTCACAGCCTGGCGGCTCGCTAAGTGTTCTTGTCCATTTGTACCAATGTTTGATGTGGAACAGAGCTTTATTGGATAATCTTAGGTGCAAAGGATTATAAGCTTTGTGAGCTTTGTTCGTCGATGGACCAGAAGCTATGAAGCTGCTCGATTGCACACCGCCCTGGGCACCCTGCCAACTTTTGGAAGGATAATGGCCATTTAATTTGAACTGCATATACAACCCGTCGCGCGAAGCCGGGGGAATCTCCTATGAATATTACGGGCATACCAAGGCCAACTCGAGAGTTACGAGTCGCGATCCCCCACCCCAGGAAGAACTCGTACAAATTCATGCTCAAACGGAGCGACTTTGGGTGCCAGGGGCTACGTCCCCGAAGAAGGCACCGTTAGACCCAGGCGAGAAGCCAGTTGCAGGTAGAAGGCTGGTCTCAATTTATGCTAAGAAAAACAGGTTAAACCTGCCGCAATCTGATATTTCTGGATATCAAAACAAATTTATATCTCTAGGACATTTGACACCCGCCTTCGTATGCTTTCCACGCCTATCTCGATGATAAACCCTCTTTGTGCCATTTTTTTCCGAGAATCCTGTTAGACTCGGCCATGTTGGGCCTAACGCCTTCGTTTGGGATCCACGTCTGAGAATGAACAAAATTTGACACCTCTACACCGTGAAGTGTGTCTACAGGTGTAGTTGCTATCCTCTTTAAAATACCCCACATTTGGTGGGGCATGTAAAAAAGAAACGTTGGTACGGCTGATTTCATTTTTTAAAGTTTGGAGAGTGGCTGGCATAAAAAGAAAGTTGAGATAGGCTTCGAGTCAGGGGTTGTCTATCGGTGCCTCAATAAAAAGAAATGTTTACTAGAGCCTGGGCCAGAACGTACTGAGTGCGTTTGTAAATAATAAGAGATGTCTCTGTAAGTATATCGAGTGTCTCCCATTCTTTTTTTGAACTGCTTGTAAACCCTCGGCCAAATGCTTGAAAACTGATGGGCAGAAGAATTCGGAAGAATCCCAGAAGTAGCAGTTTTCCGTTTCAACGAGGACTTCCAGGATTCTCGTAAAAGGAGAAGACTTCTCCCAGGGAGCAGGTGCTTAAGCAGTTGGCCCAGCAGTAGACCCTGTCTCAGAAACCTCCTCCAAGTCGACGCCAGACATTGGTAATTTTTTTTGAACGATTCGCCTGTATATATAGTGGTCGGACGCTCACATTGCTATGTCAAGTCTGGCGTCATATTTTTTGCGTCCTTCCTTAAAATCCCAAGCCTTTTTCTCTCACTGCGGTTGAGCCGGTATTATTAGCTGCGCAATTCTTCGTCTCACTTTCTTGTTTTCCGACAGGGCTTCGCTCGCCGACGTTAGCCGCAGTCAATGGTTTTACACTAGAATGTCACTGATTGTAGTTGAGTGCTCGGTTCTTGCCAACTAAAACAACTGGTTATACACAGGAATATGCCTAGCTTGAACATTCGGCCAGGAAGAACTGTCGGGTTTTCAAGACGGAGTGGAACCTATTCGATAAATTTATAAAGACATCTCATACATTATAATATTGACCCGTTTTATTATTTGCAAAGACACCCAGCGGTTTCGGCGACTAGTTCGTTTAAACATTTTACCGATGGACAATCCTAACTCGGGTTGAGGGGTCACGGATCACTCTGGAACTTGTCTGGACTTTCGTGTTCTGCAGGGCACGCCCGTCCAACGTGCGGTATTTTCGGGGGATAACGACAATTCCAGTAGATATGCCATCGGGCGGACGGAAGGTGTCAAATTTGGCGAATTTGATTCATTATTCAGGTAAACATGAATTGAAAGGAGAGATTACTCGCAGAAGTCTCCGGAGTGGACACGATTAAATTAATTCTCACATGAACAATGCAAGACATAGAGTAACCGTAGAATTATTCTACTGTATTATTACAAATGAGTTTACGTATAACGCTGGCCTCTATCTATTCTTCTTATCTCGTGCAAAGATTCGCATTGCGTACCCTTCATCATCAGGAACGACTACGACACCAGTCTCAGCCTCGTATTTCAACCAGTCTTCTAAAAGTACCTGCAAGATGTCAGGCCTCTTTTCAGCCAAGTCCTCGGTTTCTCCCTTGTCATGCTCGAGATTGTACAGTTCCCACTTCTGCGTTTGCT
>JAKTVX010000103.1:0-21186 GCA_030581755.1 Crinitomyces ghanaensis
TCTTTCTTATTTTTCGTATATAGATTTTTCCTTTTCTGGTTCCCCAACTTTAACATCGCTCCTCTGATAACCTTAACCGTGATCAGGTATACTCCCGACGCTTTTTGCAGCACGAATACTTTTGTGAGAAGGTGAACTAACTATAAACCAAGCGGCAAGAGCAAACGGTAAATCACTCCGCAAGAAGGTGCCCGTGCCTGCACCATGTAAGCCAATTATCCTGGCTGTCATTGATCGGACCAACAATATCTTCAGTCGGCAACTTTGATAGCAATGTTGAAGAAATCTGTGTGACTCGTCTTTATCGTGCTCCTTTCACTGAAGTTCTATCCAACGGCTCGCTTCTACCTCTTCCGCCAGTTTCAAAACAACGTACATGGGGTAAGTCGGGGTCTTCCGCAGCGTGGGAAGCAGAGGACTCAACTAGTGTATCCTTACGTGTATCCTCCTATACCCCTCATGTGCTACAATAATATATTCAACGCGCGGCTTCTCTTTGCTTCACCCCAGTAGGGCCGCCGAATGTTGAAGATGTTCAACCATCACATCCAATTAAGGATCTCTGCTTGCGGAGCATTTTTGGGGTTGCTTCTCCATGCTCTGGGTAAGTCTATTTATTATTTCTAATGAATTTCATTCGACTTAGGCTAACCAGTGATTCTGAAGATAAAGCTGATGCTTCTCCTGAAGAGAAACGAAAAAGGCATGATGATTATCGTAAATGGGGCCTGGAATAGGCCGAGAAAACCATCATTGCCCGCAAATTGAATACCCGCTGCGAATGTTCTTTTTTCGCTCCAATTATACGCTGGAAACAATCTTCAGCATCACTATCAGATTAAAGACGTCCATAATAGGCTCAGGAAGCGCATACCCACATTCATATTTTACGAAAACTATGCCTGGCGCAAACGAATGAGAACCCTTCTAGGAAGTGAAGACATAGAACCCATAGAAATCTGTGTTCTACGTGTCGTTTAAGAATGTATGACCTTAGTGGAAGCTGTGTTGGAGTATCTGAGATTATTTTTGATACTGGTCGTAGTGGTGTGCCAGATGAGCCCGCAATCATTCGGCATGTCTGCTGGGCATGCTCCAAGGGCATAAGAATGGGAACCATAACAGCCACTAGTTCGACTACTGGCCATACGTGTTCCACGAGAATACAGACATGCCGCCAATCGGAAAAGCAGAATGTCAGTTGTTTCACTATTTCACGTCAATCAAACCCCCCTATGGGGTTTTGGATAAGATGCTTAAGGTTTCTGAAGCCACATGAAGCTGGCAGCTGTTTGTATGACCGTGCAAGGGCTAGCTAATCCTTTATCAGAATCGCAGGGTTTAATAGCCCGTTCGAAAGATTATTCGAGGTATCTTGAAGGATGCGCGCCGCAAGACGACTTCAAAGTTGCTTTATGGTGAGTGTGTCTTGTGCTCTACTGCTTGCAGCAATCCAAAGGGTCATATCTTGTTTGCGAGACCATAGGGCTTGGCTAGACTGCTATGTTTGCTTCCGTGGCCTTCATGTTACCAGGGCACTTGTTTTGATACCATATGGGAATGTTGCTAAGGACCTTTTTGAAAAGAACCAAATTCACACTTGAACTTTCGGGGAGGCAAACTGATCACCTTTACGAGCTATTAAGTTTTCCATATACCGTGGACTCTGGGAGTGACCAACAGCAAAATATGAGACATGTTGCATCCATGCGGCGGTATTTTTCTTGCCCTTCCTCAATTGGCATGCATTTCGTATGAATGTTTCGCTGATAACGTTGCAAGCTTTCCAGAAAGAAAGGTTCGGCCTGCCTGCTGTGCACTTTGAAAGATTGGCGTATCTCTGCATAGAAAGAAAGTGCCGAACAAAAGGAATGGTTAAGCTCAATGTCGAGGTTGATAAAATGTATCGGACATATAATAGGTTACACCCGTCGCGACGAAGGTTAATCAGTATTCGCTCGGAAAACAGTGCAGAATACGAAAGAAATGTAATTCATTGAAAATTGCACTTGGCTCTATTTCACGAATAAATAGCATATTTGGCGCTGCCGTCGATGAGCGACAGTTGAACTACGTCCCTGACAAAAAATGGTTGAGTTGATGAAGAAAAAACTTCAAGAATTCACAACCTTCTTTAACTCACGAGAATATCGTTTGGGATAACACTTGAGTTCGGTAACCCGTAAGATTAGATAGAAGACCGTTGTGAAGCGAAAGACAAGAAAAGACCGATGTCATTTCCATATTCACGTATATGCTTGATCACAGGACCAACGAAATAAAGCTGACATTTGGTCAGCACTGCAATGAGGAAAGTGCACATTCCAGTAGAGCGTCATAGCAGCCTGGGCTTGTCATTCCAAATTCTCCAGTCGTAGGTGTCGCTAACCCCAGGGGCGTTATGGCCGACGGAAGATCAAACACGGACCGAAAGAGCTAGCTAAAATGATTATTACGCCTTAAGTCACAACAGGCTCCATAGGATGAGGCTTATCACTAGATAAGAATAGAGTTCTACCAGATTCGAATATAGCAGAAAAAGAATTTTTTTGCTTCTTTCACAAGACTAGGAAGTACACAAAATAAAGAGGAGGCAAGAAGTGCCAACTTCAAAGGGTATCAGCAAAGGAAAGAACATTTCAGTTTCCTTCGGGTCACGCGGAATAAGACTGCCGGATTGATAAATCATTATCGATAGTCCTGCCTGTGGCCAAAACACAGAAAACCATAAAAAATTTATAACTAACTTAAAGAATCCCTTGAAAGAAAGAACTTAATGTCGACTCATCTCTCGCAGATACCGCCATACGAAAACATGCCAGCCTCTAGCTTGCATAGACCTGGATTTCGGCAAGACCGATGTTTATCGTAGATGCACTGACGGAGGTGATGTTGAGCTGGAGGCTTGTAATAGTTTTAGCCGCGAAGCTAAAGATGTTAGGTGTTCCGTCGTTATTAAGTGTGCCGATAGTAATGTTGCTTCCGTCACTGAATTGAATGTTTCCCCCGGTAATTTGATCATCGAGATTAGGGCGATCGTAAAGGACAATTCTGCCGACCGTTTGAAGGCTACTCCAGGTGAGCTTCAGCCAGCTTCCAGCACCTCCACCATCGGTTGCCCACTCTTTGGTGTAATCGTTCGGAGAGCCATCGATTATTCCGTCGATAGCCTTATGTGCCGTCTGGCCAGTACTCGTATTCTCGGATGATGCTGTTGCGGAGGCCGAAAGGGCAAGATTAGTTTCAGGGGGACCGAATACCTGGATTTCAGCGAGACCAATATTTATCGTAGATGCACTGACGGAGGTGATGTTGAGCTGGAGGCTTGTAACAGTCTTAGTGGCGAAGCTAAAGCTATTAGGCGCTCCGTTATTATTAAGTGCACCGATACCAATGCTGCTTCCATCGCTAAATTGGATGTTTCCCCCTGTAATTTGATCATCAAGATTGGGGCGATCGTACAGAATAACCTGGTTAATGATTTGTGGGCTGATCCAGGTAAGCTTTAACCAGCTTCCAGCACCGCCACCATCGGTTGCCCACTCTTTGGTGTAATCGTTCGGAGAGCCATCTACTACTCCATCGATAGCCTTGTTTGCAGTCTGACCAGTACTCCTGTTCTCCGACGATGCTGTTGCGGTGGCAGAAAGGGCGAAATCATTTGCAGGAGTACCGAATACCTGGATCTCAGCAAGACCGATATTCTCAGTAGATGCGCTGACAGATGTGATGTTGAGCTGGAGGCTTGTAATGGTTCTAGCTGTAAAACTAAAGCTATTAGGCGCTCCGTTATTGTTAAGCGCGCCAATAGTAATGCTGCTTCCATCACTGAATTGAATATTACCCCCCGTAATTTGATCGTTGATATTTGGGCGATCATAGAGAATAATTCTGTCAACGGTTTGTGGGCTGTCCCAGGCAAGCATCAACCAGCTGCCAGCACCAGCGCCGTCAGTTGCCCACTCTTTGGTATAGTCGAGCGGATAACCATCGACTATCCCATCAATAGCCTTATCTGCTGTCTGATCAGTATCGGGCGTCTCTGATGATGCTGTTGCTGTGGCTTTCAATGCGACATTGGTGGGATAAAGGTCAGTAATAACGGTAACCATTGCAGGAGTACTGCTAGCTGCCCCATTGTTCACCACCAGTTGGAAAACCAACGTTGCTGCACTGCTTGGAGCGGTAAAGGTAGGCCGAGATGCCGTGGCGTTGGAGAGTGTAACCGTGGGACCACTGGTCTGTGTCCACTGATAGGTCAGGCTGGCATTGTTGGGATCTGAACTGCCAGTGCCATCAAGTTGGACCGTAAAACTCAGTCCAATTACTTTGTCAGAGCCAGCGTTGGCCAGAGGTTCCTGGGGACCAGAAAAGACTGTATATTGTCTCTGTAGCCAAGCAGTGTAATCTGCAGTGGCATTCGGATCATATTGAGTGTAGGCATAAAAACTAAACTGTTTGGCTGAGAGATCTGGGCCAGTTACGTTCGCGGTGTATGAGGAGGTAATATAGTCTTGGTAGCCAGTCAGAGTATGGCTGGTGGTGTAATTTTGCGCCGCCGCTTGTACAAAATACGACACGGCGTGGTGGTCGCTATGGTCCCCGTCTCCGAAAGTACCAACGAAATCCTGAGTGTTGATCTGGCCTGGATTGAACGAAGTCATCAGTTTGGTGAGTGTACTGAGTAGGGTGGCTCGTGTATAAGTGCTAGATCCATCGACAGTGGTCATGCTGGAGACTGTTCCGGTCCAGAGACGCTGAAGGCTTACATTCCCTGTAGATGGGAATCCAGATCCATCATAATTACCATCCGGAAGATGCATAAAGACGAGCGAAATGTTAGGATTTGCTGCTAGGGTGTAGACGGGAATGGAGAACCCTGAAATGCCTGCATCCGACTGTGTCCAGGAATTTGCCCAGTTTCCCATATACGCATACGCGGCCATGTCACCGGTCTGACGGCGTTGCCAATAGGTGGCGTCCATGCCCGCATCTCCGGCAGTAACATAGATTGTGCGGATTGTGCGACCAGATTGAATGTTGTGGAGCAAGTCGGGACTGAGAAAGAGGAGGTCGTCATCTTGATGTGCTACTATGTTGAGCGTTTTTCCAGTTGCTGCGAAACTAGGGGGAAGGGCCACCGATGAGACACTTGCGATGACGCCATCGTCACCGGCAATGGTCAGAGCGGTATCGGGAACTGTTGGCATACTGTCACAAAGTCAATGCCAATGAGAGGGGGTTGATCCAAGGTGAAATGGAACGAAGGAGAGATAACTAACAGGAGTGAGACATATTAATATAAAGAATACAAATATCAGATCACGCAAAAGACGTTTTTTTCAGGGTTCTATTTTCTACATCACTGACGCCCACCTCTGCGTGCCATGATCATCGCGTGACGGATGTCACCACACCCCAATATTCAAGTAAGAGCTAAATTACAGGAGCGCGTGCCGTCGGATGTTCGACTATTTGGGATTCATACTGCATAATGCATTCCCATGTGTGTCATAAGCGTGTTTATTTCTCTGTTCGTGCCATGCATGTGAACGTGTGCGGGTGATGTGTGAGTTTCATGTTGTATCTATGTACCGTGTGTGCGTATGTACATGCATGCGTGGTTGTTAGGCACATACGTGCGTATGGCACATCTCTATATGTCACGCGTGCTTTCTCAGAATTACATGTGTGCTCACATGACATGACCTGGAGGCAAAACACAGCACCGCATATTGCGCCGCAAGTTACGTTAATGGCTCTCAAGAGTAGAAATTACAAAACCATTAAACCAACCGATGAACTCCTTGTCTCCATGCTCACTCATTCTCGTTAATTTTTGAGCCGATTGAATGCGAAACTAAATTATTTTACTATATCTTTATTTTTTTAACGTAACCTGCGGCGCCAATTTGTGATGTGCAATTTCTTTTTCTGCTGTCTTCAAGCCAAACCCTAATCCTAAATCTAACAAACTCTCAACGTTAATGTCTGGTCGCAAGCTGCCCAGTTAATTCTTCGCCTGAAAGGTCAGCGCTCTGCGTCATTGAATTTTTTTTTTCTGAAGATCGCAATAATGTGTTTTTAATTATGCAGTAAGACTCAGCTTATTGAGCTTTTGTCCTTGATAGCGCTGCATAAACGAAGAGAGAGTAAGAAGAGTGAGCATCCGAGTGGACGGCCGAATATTATTAGCGATACGATCCTGCCATCGGTGAGCGATATAATATTGCATGTGCTTCCGATTTCCTGTTGCATATACCCGTGGTTAGTTTAAAGAACGAAAACATCTTGGCAGAAATGGTATGGTGGCTGGTTTAGGCTTTTGCCACGCAATATATAAATCAACGTAGTTCTTAAAGCCGTCAATCTGTTGATCTATAACTCACTGGTTGACGTTCGAGAACGACCATCACGGGACGGCCAAAACACTGTTAAGAAATCACCCAAATCGATCGAAACGCTTCATCTTCACAAGTCTTACTGCTACAATTATCCTCGTAGTGCTTTGGCATTTCTGTAGCGTCACATGTCCCATTTAGACGTCCATCTCAATTGTCTTAAATTGGGGGATTACGTGGATTCCGTCAAAACATAAGATAACTTCAAGATCAGAGATACCCAACCTCGTTCATTTCGTTCATGTCGTGGGCGATGAAGATGAATTGTGCAGTGGACAACCATCGTTCGATTTGGACTTTAGAATTTCATCTTTGTTTACTCGACTGATCTCTATCTGAATCCGGATGTCATCTATATTCACACCATCGCCCCACCCGAAGTCATTGCCGAAGCACGGCAAAGCACGGCAATCCACAAAACCATCGACATGGGCTATTGCCAATCTCCCTTCCGTTATACTTCGCTACGAGGAGGCACCTAGCCGTCCTCTGACGCATAGCCGGCTAATCCATAAACTAGCGCACAAATCTGATTTCATGCGTGTTCGCATTATGAAACAATTTGGAGGAATTTATCCCTACGAAGATAGCTACATCCTCAGAGACCTGGCATCACTCTGTCAAGCAGGGTTCAAAGCTGTGGTCGGAAGTGACTTAGATGGTAGAATCGGCAATGGAATGTTCATGTTCACGTCCGACTGCCACCTCCTTCTTGCATTTATTGAGTTTCAAGACCTTTACTTTGACGGAGGCTTGGTAACTCGCAATGTTGATTTGTTCACCCGAATAGTGCGGGATATTGCTGTTGAAAATAACGGGAAAAGTCTGATCATGGACCGAAACGCCTTTTTCCCACTAAATTGTGATCGATTTCATCTGTTGTATCAATTAAGCGGTGAGTGGGATTACAGTGAAAGGTATGGGCAATCTGGTGCATCGGCAACGTTCAATCTCACGAAATATGTGGAGAGGGTCCAGAACACCACGAAAGAGGATCCGTGGCCTGGGTCTACTTCTTACGCAATCCACGGTTGTCATGCTGCATTGCAAGACCGTAAAGATCTTTCTGGGCATTATGATGGGATCTCGTCGGAGTACGTATTAGCCAGAAACAGCAATTTTTCAAGGGCTGTATATCCGCCAGTGCAGCATGTTTTTTAGAGAACTATCGGGCATGCATATGCGTGAAACTGTCCAAGAAGAAATATATGGATCCCATCAATAAACGAAGAGTCTCAATTGTAAGATTCGCCATGTAGGTCAAGAACCAATTATTGAGATTCAGGCAGCCATTGAACAATTAGGAAAAGGAGGTTAGTGCCAGACTGATGATACAGGCTCCGGTTCAAATTGCGACGATCGGTATCCAAGCGCCACAGATAAAGGGAAATTTAACTCACTTTTCGACAACGTGGCAGACAGAGCTTATACAATGGCAGCTACCATGGTACTACTTACAGCCTGGAGGGTTTGGAGAATTGTATGTTGTGCGCCTGACAAGTCGCAAATTGTAATGTAGGATGCATGCTCAGTTCAATGTTATAGCTCCGATGCACTATTGATGAGGCAGCAACAAAATAATGCTACCACAACGTTGGAGATATTTGCATCTAGAAGTCTCACTCATCATTCATAACAGGTTTGCACAGTTGCTAAACGTCAAGCCACATAACCGAGCAGAATTTAAAAAACGAAGGAGATGTCAAGGTAATGGAAGATTTACCTGTCCACAATTGGTACGATAAGATCTCGGAGTGGATGTCTCTTAGATTGGGCCCGCTACATGGACAGACCCTCTGCTGGATCGGAATCATTATCTGGTTGGCGATTGGCCATAGCTTGGATTTTGGAGACGTCTGACAGTTGGACATTAACACAGCTGTAGCGGTAATGTTGACGCTTCTTTAAATATTTTTGCAAAATACTCGAGGACATCACATGACAGCCTTAGAACGATGTATCGAGAATACGAAAAACATGGATAGTAAAATTGAAGCTTGCTGCGATATATGTTTAGCGACAAATTGGTGAAGCTTCATTTGAACACATAGCGATTATTCAATTTACATTTATGCTCCATATATAAGCAAACGACTATTTTATTTCAAAACCCCGACAATCAAACAGACAAATATAATTGACTATATCAAAATACCAAAATATTACCCAAATTTCAAATCAACAAAAGTAGCAGGCCAACACAACCAAACGCGCTCGCGACACTAAACATTCTTCCATTCAGAGATGAGGCACCTCCTTGTGCGACACCGGTCGGCTGAGTGAGAGCCTGTCCAGAGCCTTGTCCAGAGCCTTGACCTCCAGAACCTTGGCCTCCAGAACCTTGGCCTCCAGAACCTTGGCCAGAACCTTGACCTCCAGAACCTTGACCAGAGCCTTGACCAGAGCCTTGACCAGAGCCTTGACCTCCAGAGCCTTGGCCACCTTGGCCACCAGAGCCTTGACCAGAGCCTTGACCTCCGGAACCTTGGCCACCAGAACCTTGACCAGAGCCTTGACCAGAGCCTTGACCTCCAGAGCCTTGGCCACCTTGGCCACCAGAGCCTTGACCAGAGCCTTGACCTCCGGAACCTTGGCCACCAGAACCTTGACCAGAGCCTTGACCAGAGCCTTGACCTCCAGAGCCTTGGCCACCTTGGCCACCAGAGCCTTGACCAGAGCCTTGACCTCCAGAACCTTGGCCACCAGAACCTTGGCCAGAACCTTGACCTCCAGAACCTTGGCCAGAACCTTGACCTCCAGAACCTTGGCCACCTTGGCCTCCAGAACCTTGGCCACCTTGGCCTCCAGAACCTTGGCCACCTTGGCCTCCAGAACCTTGGCCACCTTGGCCTCCAGAACCTTGTCCAGAGCCTTGACCAGAGCCTTGACCTCCAGAACCTTGGCCTCCTTGGCCTCCAGAACCTTGGCCTCCTTGCCCTCCAGAACCTTGGCCTCCTTGACCTCCTTGACCTCCTTGACCTCCTTGACCTCCTTGACCTCCTTGACCTCCTTGGCCTCCTTGGCCTCCTTGGCCTCCTTGGCCTCCTTGACCTCCTTGACCTCCTTGACCTCCTTGACCTCCTTGACCTCCTTGACCTCCTTGGCCTCCTTGGCCTCCTTGGCCTCCTTGGCCTCCTTGACCTCCTTGACCTCCTTGACCTCCTTGACCTCCTTGACCTCCAGAGCCTTGACTTCCGGTAGGAGATGGCTGAGTGATAGTGGTGGTAATGACGGTCTCACTGTTAGAGCATGGTTCTTTCGTGCAGGGGAGGGTAATTGTCGCAACAGTTGTAATTAAATTAGTGGTCGTAGGGGTCGAGACTTCGTAGGAAGTGTGGTGAATACCTGAGGTGACTTCGTGGGAAGTGCGGTGAGCATTCGAAGTGCCATGGGAGGAGACGTGGTGACGTGTCTTCGTACGGATATGGCGAGAATTCGACGCGGGCTGGGAAGAGGTCTGCTGAGGATTCGACGTACCGTGGGAAGACACGTGACGTTTCTTCGTACGGATGTGGCGAGAATTCGACGCGCGCTGGGAAGAGGTCTGGCGAGGACTCGACGCGGGCTGGGAAGAGGTCTGATGAGGATTCGACGTACCGTGGGAAGACACGTGGTGACGTTTCTTCGTACGGATGTGGCGAGAATTCGACGTGCGCTGGGAAGAGGTCTGGCGAGGATTTGACGCGGACTGGGAAGAGATCTGCTGAGGATTCGACGTGGTCTGGGAAGACCTTGTAAAGCGGTGGGTGCTACCATAAGAAGAGCTTGTCGAAGTGCAACCGGGACCAATACACACTGGCGGGCCGGTTGCCTGAGCCGGGGCTACAGCATTTGGAAAATCAATAATATCAGTATTTGCAAACGGCAATAATAGCAACGAGGAAAACAAGAACAAGTTAAATTGCCACATTGTTCTTGGGATATTGGCCTGTTGCAGAAAAGATGATGGCAGGCGATGGCATCTGTCTGTTATTTATATTCGATCCTTGTCGCCCAATTGCTGCGTTTTCCGTTCCCTTGACGTGAACAAGGAAACCACGCCGCCCCCGCTCGATCGCCGGACTTTCGAAAAAGACCGGGAATGGATAGATTGAGGTAAAGGAAATACTGACAATGAACTAGATGAAAAAAACATCGAGAAAAACAAAATATTAACCCTGATGTTCATTTAGATCTTTTTCTTTTCGTTTTTCCTGTGAAAACATGATGCTTAAGGGGCACATTTTAAAGAATTGCCATGCATATTAGGATGTAATTCATTAGTCCTTCTCATAGGACAATGGAGGGGGCTGGTAGGGATGGAGGCATGCAGAATTATTGAAAGCAATATTTGTGGCTAAGTATCTATGCCACAATTAAAATGCAATTCCATTGTTATGCGATCAAAATAGAATGGGAAAAGTTCAAACAAAAGAAAATGCCAAGAAGAGAAGAAAAGGTAACTTCGGCAGGTCTACGCACCGTTAACGACCCAAAAGTCGGAAAAACATTTTGGAGCACCCATTACAGATCTGTGCTTAGATAAAAATCCATCTAACCGAATGAATTAGATAAAGTATATTTGGTTGCCTATCAATTTGGGTAGACAAAAGTCAGTGGCCGTCCTGTCCGTCCATGACGAGGATGGCTAAACCAAAACAACTAGTTAAGATGAGGGTCAAAAATTGTTTCAAAAGTCCAGCCTCGCATCTGAATGTACATGCGGCTGCTGCGCGATTAACTGGGCGTGCCCACTTAGGTTACCTAAACTGGGAGGAGAACGCAGTCTTATTTTCTTTTGGTTCGGTATGTCTAAGATAGCAATGAATGTAACAAGGATCAGGGACTAGACAAATGGCCCTCGATATAGACAAATATATGCCAAATATTCTATGTGCATTAGCAATTGATAACAAATTGGATTTATGAGCAACCTCTTTCTCTTTAATTTTTTTTTTTTTTTTTAAAAAAAAGAGTGATGCTATAGATGCATCGTAAGAGTTTTAAGGTTAAAAAGCTCAAAGGGCAAAAAGAAGGATGTATGCACGGCTAGATGTAGTTAGTTATCGAATCGGGAGTGCGGCGGATTCAACTGGTTCACCCATGCTATTATGTGTAAACCATCGCATAACAAGAAGCCATTATAACTTTAAAGGTAGGACACATAGGGTAACGCGCCCATTGTAGTGTGTACTTTTCAAAGATGTACAAAACAGGCAATACCCACGCGTGTGAAAATTTTCGTGTAGCCTTACGCGTCATATATGGCTACCACATGAACGACTTTGAAGGTAATGTACTGCCTGCGCGGGAGTTGGGCTAACCAGCGTCAGGAACTTGCTTGGTGTCAATTGGCCGTATGATCATGCGTCGGGCCCTAGTGCGCCTCCGGACTAGAGTCTATGTTTACACCGCCGTCTAACGGAGAGTATTCATCTCCGGAACAGCCGGTGCCAGCACCTTCTCCTTCATCATCTCCATCGCCGCAACCGCCTTACTCATTGGTCACCTTCACCATCTCCTCAATCACTCGCGCCGCCGCCCCCAAGGTAAGTCACTGATTACCCTTCTGTCATACAAAATAGACAGAAATACATCAAAATCAGAAAAAAAAATACACACTCACAATTGACCCCGGCTGCCACTTGGATTCTAAGGAAACTATTATCTGGAAGAAGGATAGCAACATTTTCCTCTGTCCGTTCTGCCACGGTGAGTTTACTACTCCCAACCACTTCCAGCGGCATGCAAAGACGATAAATAACCACAAATACCTCATCAAACGCAAACCTGCTTTGATGTTCGGGGAAAGCTCCGCCTGGTATGCGAAAACAAAAGTCATTCTGAGCAGCGGGGACATTCATCCTCACAGAGTTGAGTGCGAGACTTGTGCAATCGCCGAGCTGCCCGAGACCATCCTCGAGGAAAGGCTTGCCGCGGCAGAATCTGTGTTTGGACCTGATTGAGTCGGCATCCCAGGCGAGGAACAAGAAACCCGCTACGTGTGCTGGCAGTGCTCGAAGCACTTTGGGAAGGGAATGCTCGCTGTCAACTCCAACCGCGGTCAACACAAAGACTGCCATGTAAACAAAAACGATCACCCAATGAGCAAGGCTAAATGCCAGAAGTTCCCTTTCATCCATCAGAAGGATTTTTTTCTACGACATTGTTTAATCCAGGCCCAAGATCTCTGCGCACGACCGGGACACCCTTATTAGGAATTTGAAAACGATTGTGTCCGGCCTACCCACGCTAAAAGGCCACGCCAATAACCCCGATAAAGGCTTAGTCTACGAGCCTGCGTACATCACAAAGTTCCGACTGAGGCAGCTCTCCAAGTCTTCGGACGTTGAGACCATCTCGGCCGGCCATGACCGCGGATTCTGGAAACACTACTCGGATGAGCGTTGGTTGCAGCACGTGTACACGGACTTGCGAAGCCACGGAAACTTTATGCGTCTGCGCAGGCAGTTGAAGAAAGTCGACAACTTCAGCTAGAACGAAGAGATCTATCTTAATTTGTGCGGGAAGTGGAAGACTCTTCCTACGTACGGCTCCGATATTGTGGCCCTCGAACTAAAGGTGCTCTTTTACGAGGATTCATGGACTGTCCTGCCAAAGTACGAACTAAGCAGCTGGATCAAGGGCATCCTACACTCGAACGAGATCACCCAGGACGACATTGAATGCGACGACAATGAGTAGGTACAAATCCATGAACCTGACGGCGAGTGTTAGCAGGACAATGAACGAGATTTCGACGTCTTCGGTACACGTAACCGGTGGGGTATCTTGCCGAAGGTGGGGACACGTCTTGGGTGTCATAAAAACGAAATCGCCGTACTGCTGGTGTCACTTTTTAAAATTGGGGTGGGTGCATAGAAAATGTCGAGATGAGAGTCTCAAGGGTAGGAATCTTCATCGGTGTCTCGACAAAAAGAAATCTTTAATGGAACATGTGGCCCAGACCGCCTTGGCGGTCTTTGTAAATAATAAACGGTGTCAATATCAATAAATACATCAAGTGTCTGCCATTGTTTTCTTAAAAAACTCGGAAATCGTCGGCCGGAGCGTATATTTACTTATTCACTTAATGGTTCGGACGTCACGTGCAGTATTACCCAGTGTTAGCGGGGCTTAATCGAAAAATATTTAAAGTGTGCCTATTCTTTCGAGAATTTCAAAATGATCTCACAAATTTTGAGCTTCAAAACTGCATTTCCTGCAAAGAAAGCCTCGAATTAGCTCGGACTAGCATTTCTTATACCGAATGGCATTGACTAATATATATATAATATAACTATTAGGTCGCACTACCTGTTGACAGGGGGCGACGACTTTACTTTTAGTCAAATCACCCCATTACGAATACTTATCCCGGTCTTTTGCTGTATGCGACTGTATGACCTATAAATAATTTAATTTAATTTAACCTCCCTTAAGCTGGCATTATCTCTTTGCATGTAATCTAGAATACGTGCGCAGGGTCAAATAACCTCCACACTTTTGTCAAATGAGCCGTCAGTCCATTTCGTCAAGTCGATCATGTATGTCGTTTAAATGCTTTTTCTTCTCTAATTCCTGTTCATTCAATGCAAACTTAAAAGCAAGCTTTGGCACAAAGCTTTTTAGCATGTGTGGGACAGTATTCCATCTCGCAGGCACCATTTTCACCGGTTTCGTGGGTCTGGCTTCATCAATAATACACAACCATTTGAGTTCGTCTTCTCGATGAGGGCTGGCCTTGATAATCTTGATAGCACTTCGAACTCTATCGATAATAGATTTAACGCTAGGAATATGGTTGGCAGATCCTTTATTCATCAAATCGAGCTCGTTCGCGAAACAGGGTAGAAACAAAGTACCAGGATATTGCTAAGCCAACTCCGATTTCGCAGATTTATATGCTGACGCGGAATCCGTGACTACTGCCTTTAACTTGTTCTTGACAAATTCCATTTTGCATATACTTGAGAATTTGTTCTTTGCAGGTTTGTTTCTGTTTTTCTCATGGAACACCACGTCCACTGTATCAAACAGAAGTGGAATTCCGTCTGGTGAGTGATAGACAACGCCAAGAATGACTTCGTTATTGACACTAGTCCAGGTATCAAGAGTCAAAATCACATGCAACCTCTCTGGTTTGAAATGGCTCGTAGCTCACTCCCTCAATTCTTTTTCTGTTTGGAGGTACTCGTTTTGTTTTTCGCGCCACTTGACGGTCTCTCCATAACGATTCAAGGCTTCACGCGTAGATTTGATGTTTCTTTCCTCCCGTGATGGCATGTAAAATACTTCGCTAAGTCAAAAAAAAACGTCAAATGGGGCCGTTTAAATAGTCAAAAAAAAAAAAAAAAAAAAAAAATACGCTGCGCGTCTTGTCGGCCATACGAGATTTCTTTCCTAATTCGGCTTGTATATAAATACCGGCGAAAAGATTTCCGTGGAGTAACTCTAACCTTATGCCACGTGAGCTGACTAATTTAAGGTTAGGGTTTAAGGAATGACATTTTTCAGTTACACATTAGATATAACCTAAACCTACATCACAATAGTTGGCTTTATTATTCAGACTTAGACGCATAGTAAGGTACAATTCAAGGTAACGAGATCGGGTAGTGCACGGAGGTAAGGCAAGCCAGATCATGACAGGAAGTCCAGGGAGCTGGTCGATACCAGACCCAAATGCGATCAAGCCCGGCAGTACAAGGGGCAGGTCGAGGGAAGGGTACTAGAGAATGCCAAGATAATGGCAGGTAGTAGAGGCTGGGCAAGATCATGGGCAGATACAAGTGAATACCAAGATAATGGCAGGCACTAGAGGCTGGACAATATTATGGGCAGGGTACTAGAGGATGCCAAGATAATGGCCAGGTACTAGAGAATGCCAAGATAATGGCCAGGTACTAGAGACTGGGCAAGATCATGGGCAGATACGTGTTAGGCCAACTAGGAAGGATCCTCCTAATTATGTAAAGGATACTAATTGTCGGGGCACAGGTTAATAAAATTGGCGATATTATCGGTTGGCCTGGACTATCCAGCTCGAGGTCTAGGTCTGTTGTCTTACATTAGATGATTGTCATTAATTACTGATTTACATAAATGATGGCGCATATTGAATTTGGAGATGTGAGGGGCAATGGCGATCCAAGCACAGAAACTATACGGCTGTACATGAACCGGGTTAAAACAAGTATCATACAACAAGTGAGAGAAGCAAGAACGTCATATTTGCAAAGAAAGTGCATGAGATGAAACAAAAACAATATCTTAACGTTGATATCGAACAAATGAGAAGGGACCTAGAATAGTGTAAAACGGAGGAATATGTCAAAGGATCCAGGCTATTACAGGCCAATGATAGACGGGGTTACGAAAACAGCATAATACGCTTAAAGTGCAATGTAGCAGAAATAAACGATATGACAGCGT
Source organism: Crinitomyces ghanaensis (assembly GCA_030581755.1). Taxonomy (NCBI): domain Eukaryota; kingdom Fungi; phylum Ascomycota; class Dipodascomycetes; order Dipodascales; family Trichomonascaceae; genus Crinitomyces; species Crinitomyces ghanaensis. The sequence goes on from JAKTVX010000103.1 coordinate 15,816, forward strand.
GGGAAGAAAATTTAAAATGGGGAGAGAATAATGAAGTAAATGGAATAAGACAACTGAAAGAGCTAACAATATTCAATTGGGGCGACTACGAGAAGAACTATGAGCGGCATAAAGATAGAATGCACAGCTTCGGTTATAATGCCGCGACATTGACACCTGATTGTACAGAGATCGATAAACTGTTGATGGATTCGATGGAATGGGAATACTACCTTCAGCAATAAACTTGCGCCTCAATGGTTACCCGCGCATTAAAATAATGAGTAATGATATCAAACCAGTATGTAGAGAGAATAAGTTAGCAACGCGAAACATGGTCTATAGTCCAAATTGGGACCTGACTCCAAGCGTGAGAAACTTAAGAAGGTATAGTTTGAACTGGGGACAACTAAATCGTCAACGCCAACAAATCAAGAGTTACAGCTGTCATATATGGTGTTGAAGCTAATACGGAGAATATATATATGGAGAAAGTTGACAAACAATACAAAGCAGCAAGTTCGCCTGGACACTAGTGTGTATGCGGCATTAAGGAATGCGGACTGGTTTATCGACAATCATAACGTTGAAACTTCAATTACAAGTAACATAGACAGGGCTCAAGAATCATAGGCGACGCAGAAAAAATAATGATAGAGTCATAGCTACAAGATTAACGATATACATCCTGGTATCAGTCAACATACACGGACATTATCAAGATGGCTGGCGCATTGATATTTTCAAAAGACGACAACAATTGTGTACGATGTGGCGAAAAGAAAGACTGTCATAAAGGCCACTACATTGAAAAAAGATAAAATAGGACGTAGTATGTACAAAAGTGGCTGCGAATGGGGAAATCACTCAATACATACAGAGATGACGGCCTATTGTACGTGAACTTCAAAGCTATATATATATATACTGCCTTGTCGTCCTAATAACGATTGCAGTAGCATTATGGACGATGATCATGTACAATGAGTGGTATATCAATAGTGGCATTGACAAAGGAGGAGCTTAGGCTTTACTACTCACTAGAGCTGCTGTTGTGTTAAGTATGATGAAATTACATGTATTGGAGGCAATGTCCTGAAACGAATTGGTTAAAGGAAGGTATAGAAGAAGTAAGATATTGGAACGAATATGCGGAAGTAGTATTGCAGAATAATGTGAGACAGTAATAAACCTACTTAACACACGGATGCTCAAGTAGATGGCTTCAAGCACCAATACATGCTCTTTTGAGCGCCACTGCGGGAAGATAACGATACTGGACTGCGTTGGCTCTACAATACTCGATGCGCGTGGTTCAGACATATAGGTATATGTCTAACGAAGGCAGACTGCATTCAATAACAGCGTGGGAGCAAAAATAGTTTAATTACATCTCCTCAGTCGCACAAATGCCAAAAAACTAAATATAGCCAACAGGTACATTTGAAACAATGTTGTCTGTTTAAGATTTTTAGGAAATGTTACCAGAACAATGATGCTCCAGTGCAAAAAAGACCGACATCAGCCAATAGAACTCCATAGGCAAATGAGAAAGTGAGACAAAGATCGTTCAGCGGTTCCCTCCAAGTCAGACAAGACGCGCTTGTTGTTCAGGAAAGGCAGAACGCGTGAGGCCAAACTTTATACACTAGCGCGACGTGCCGGGATCACCATATATGCCGATAAGTCTTTTAAGAAGAATCACCATTGTCTGCTTCCGAGTTTGAAGAGATTTCTGCGACAGAGTTGGTTAGCAATTCCGTGCGTCTTTTCTTTTAGTGAGGCTTTCGGAAATAATCAGCCGGACGGCTAATATTTACCCGCACTCATTTGGAGTCTGCAGATTTTCGAGACAAGACCTCGCGCAAGCTCTGAATGATAATGCGCAAAGACCTGGCCATTTAATTCCGAGAGCTTTCCAAATTAGCGAACATCGCTTAAATAATAATATAATTTCTGTATTAACTGACCGGTGTCGCAACGCCATGATTTAATTCGCTAGATTCCAAAGCAAATCCTCTATGAATATTTTTTAACGATTTCGCAGAAGCAGTTAAAGCGCAAGCATGAAAATGAAGGTTTCCGCGTGGCTTATAACATAATTGGGAGCCGCGCGCGGATCCCTAAATTGTTCTGAGATCACTGCGTCGCAAAGAACTGCTGCAATATCATGCGGGAATGGCCAGCTTTCTGATATGGACCAAATCCAGTCGCCTACGGTCAGGGTATTGGATGCCCGTGTCGTATAATGACGCGAAGACCGTTGTCCTTCTGGTAGACACATGGATGCTTTTTTTTTCGAAATCCGACAAGTACTAGACAAACCAAGCCGTGTGCAGGACAGTTTGCAACCCATTTGGAGACGTTGGGGTATGGCTGCGCGAATTGAAAATGCAAGAGCGGCTCGCATCAATGTTGATCCTCAGGGCCTGATTAGTACTTTCGCGAGTTCTGATTAATACTGTTCCTATTCAAGACATTGTTCAGCCCACTCCTTGGCGATCAAGAATCCGAAATTCACAAAGTTGAGCAGACGTGGGCAGTGCACGGAGCAATGTCGAATTCTGACATCTAATGACGAGCAGAAAAGGTTTTTTTTTTTTTTTTTTTTTTTTTTTTTTTTTTTTTTTTTTTTTTTACTATGCTTAGCCGAATAACGAATGAAAATTCGACACCTTCAGTCCACCCAATATATGCATAAGCGCCCTCGTTACTGTCCCTGAAGTACTCTGTGTCTGTCCCGCCGAGCGTGGGGTTTTATAAAAACGAAACGCCCGTAGGCTGGTATCATTTTTTTAGGTTAAGGTGGCTCGGGGGTGGCCGCATCAAAAAATTCGAGATAAGTTTTCATTTTCGGAAAATTAAACTTTTGTTTTGTTGAATAATTTTCTTTTTTACCCACAATGGACGAGCTTAACTTTAAATTTGACAGCAGCGACGCCAAACTTTCCTTTTTTAAAAACCTTGCATATACTACTCCACGCTATCGCCGTAAATAGATCCCCCGTAAACATGCGCTTTAGCCAGACAGAGCGATCGGATTGTACGTGTGAAATTGAACCCAAACACAGGTAGCGCAAACCGTTATCAGGGGAATATCAGAAAGAAGGAGCATATCTTATTTGATGGGAACCATTTATTCGGTAATATACATGTTATATTACAACCCTGTTCTTCAAGGATGGTTATCAAAAAAAGGGCGCTCCTGAATAGACAAAGTACGATATCTCGCCAACCTGAATATTCATTGGAATATAACCATTATTTGGTGAACGCAAGGCCATAATGAGCAGTGACCGTAGCAGCACGAGTCGGGCGGCTATCTATCTATTTTATTGGAGAACTAGAATATAACGTGTATAGGCACAGGAGAACATACTTATCAGTTTTTCTCGGCAAATCTTGTGTGCCATTACATGCAACAAAATTTGGATGATTTTAAACTTCGAAGTATTTACGCAGACTCGAAAATGTGAAACGGGAGAAAGAAGTTTGTTCAAAACATTTGGGCAAATTAACGCTCTTTCTGCTTATTGCCGAGAGATGACAAACATCATTACCATTCTGTTCAAGATTGTGTCGGTCGTAGAAGCTGGCTAAAATATTTGAATTAAATGGTTAGAATCCGTGGTTCTGAATTGGGTGCGGCATGCAACTCTCTGTTATAGGGATGAAGCCGGCGCAAACGTATTTGTTAAAAACAAGAAATTTATAACGAAGGGCTAAGGATCATCAGGATAGGCTACAAAAAAGGCAGCTTACTTAAGCGGAAGCAAACCAATTGCGTCAAAGTGAGCACATCAATGCCAAAAAGATCTATCCATGATAATTGACAATAAATACCTCATCATAAGACATCGCGGACCGAAAGAGCCGGCTCAATGATTATTATACTTTGCCAAGAACATGGTGACGCTTATTACCAGACAGAAACTCAATTCGACAAACATCGAAATATAGCAGAAAAAGAAAACTTTTTATCTCGTTCACAAGATTAGGGAAAGCGAGGCAAATCACGAAATATTAATTTTAAAGAGGGTGTCACTCGCAACCAGCGAAGGACGCAGTTGCATCAGCTTTCGTTACATCCAGGATCACTTCCACCTGTGGCCACAACGCAAAAAACCATGAAACTCTTATAACTAGACTAAAAAAACTTATTGTAAAAAAACCAAATGTCGATTTGTACCTGTCAGCGTCCATAGAGAACCTCTCTTTACTGCTATAGAGAACTGTCAGCCTGCAGTTCCAAATACCTGGATCTCGGAAAGCCCAACATTCTGAGTAGAAGCACTAACAGTTGTGATATTGAGCTGAAGGTTTGTGATAGTCTTCGCTGCAAAGACGAAGTCCGTAGCAGTTCCATTGTTGTTTAAAGTGCCAATAGGAATGCTGCTTCCGTCGCTAAATTGAATGTATCCGCCCGTAATCTGATCGTTGATATTTGGACGGTCATAAAGAATAATCCTATCAACTGTTTGTGCACTGCTCCAGGTGAGCTTCAACCAGCTGCCAGCCCCACCACCATTAGTTGCCCACTCTACAGTATTGACATCTGGATTTCCACCAATTGTTCCATCAATAGCCTTCTTCGCGCCCTGACCACTACTGGTGTTCTGGGATGATGCTGTCGCCGTGGCGTTCAGTGCCACATTGGTGGTATAAAGGTCAGCAATAACGGTAACCATTGCAGGAGTACTGCTAGCTGCTCCATTGTTTACCACCAGTTGGAAGACTAACGTTGCCGCACTGCTTGGAGCGGTAAAGGTAGGCTGAGATGCTGTGGCGTTGGAGAGTGCAACCGTGGGACCACTGATCTGTGTCCACTGATAGGTCAGGGTGGCATTATTGGGGTCCGAGCTGCCAGTGCCATTAAGTTGGACCTTGGAATTCAATCCTACTACTACCTGATTAGGGCCGGCATTGGCCAGTGGCTCTTGGGGAGGAGAAAATACCGTATACTGCCGCTGTAGCCATTCGGCGTATTCTGAACCATCGCAGGCCGGGGTGCCATTGCAGACATCCGGATCATACTGGGCATATGCATAATAAGTAAACATTTTGGCTGTGTAATCAGGGCCAGTTAAGTTCACAGGGTAATTCTCGATACTGTAGTCTAGGTAGCCAACCAGGGTGTGGGTAGTGGTGTAATTTGGTGACGCCGCCTGCACAAAATACGCCACGGCGTGGTGGTCGCTATGGTCTCCGTCACCGAACGTACCGACAAAGTCCTGAGTGTTGACTCGGTCTGGTTGAAATGCGGTCATCAGGGTCGTAAGTGTACTGGTCAAAGTGGCCTTCGTATACGTGGTATTAGAACCATCGACAGTGGTCATACTGGAGATTGTTCCGGTCCAGAGATCCTGAAGACTTACATTCCCAGTAGACGGAA